>APFE030393762.1:49586-80980 GCA_000404065.3 Pinus taeda
TCCTGGCGGTATATAAGCCAGGCTCCCGCAATTGTAATCTCATCATTTGTAATTTTCATCTCTTTTAATAAAATATTTATATATTTATTCTGCGTTCTAGCATTTTCTGTTCCAGGAACAAGCAATATTTTTAGACATGTAATAAGTTTATGAAGATAAATTTGAACCTGTGCAGAATTCCGTAACTATAAAGAATTAAATTGTTGAAGATATTTGGTATTTTCTCTTGTGAACAAATCTAAGTTGGAAACACAATCTTTGAATGTTTGAGACACAGTGTTGGATTGTCTTACAGTAAAGTCTTCTAGCAGACGTTGGTGTGGGAATTCAAATTGTTTTTATAGTGAAAACTCTCTTGAAGACATTGGTTAGATGCATAGTATTGAATTTGTCTTGGAAGCATAATATTAGCTTTGTTTTTGCAGAACCATTGAAGTCTAGTTTAAGTCCTGTGACAACCTGTTGAAGAACATTATCTAGAGTTTGGTTTGGAGGTTTCTTGAAGGAAATGGGGACTTCCAAAGGGACCAATGGTGAAGTAAAAATAAGAGGCCAATGGAAAGGAATTTGGAGAAACTCATATGGACAATATGAGAGGGATTTATTCTTGATTGATATATGAGATTTGTGAAAGAAACCACAAACCTGCAACTAGGGTAGCAATGGTTTTGGATGGGGTGTTTTCTATGGTGATAAGGTTCATGGATTTTGGTTTTTGGTTTTGCTATTTATAGGTAGGAAAGGATAGACAAAGGAGAGCCCTATCCATAGGAACAAGATGCCAAGGAAGGGCTATATCTTGTGAAGGGAATTGCTGATCAAAGCAGGCAGGCTGTAGGGAATCTAAGGACAACTAAGTAGTAAGGACAAGTTGTAGGTTGAAGGAAAGTTGGTCGTATTCTGAAAAATTCTGGCTAAAGTGGAGCAAGAAGGCCACAACCTGTTATGGGTTGGCCGCATACCTATGTAAGAGAAACAAGGGATGCTAGTCGCAAGGGCTAAAGGAGGCTTGTTAGGGTAGGCCACAGCCCAGAAACGGAGGCTGAGGAGTTGTTGAGTGTGTTGGAGGCTAGTAAAGGAGGCCACAGACCTAAGGGAGTAGTTCGAGGCCTAAATGGGGCTTAAGGAGTTGGTTGATTGTTGGAACAAGGGGCCGAGGGCCTAAGTAGTAGGCCATAAGGAACAGGAGGGCCGTTGAAGGAGGCTGAGGGATTAAGAAGGCTTCTAGGTGAGAAAAGAGTTGATTGTGAGCCTAAAGTGAGTTCGTTGGGTAGTATAAGGTGGGAAAGGAGTGCCTTGTGTGCTAACGACAAGAGGTTGAAGGTTTTGGTAGCAAATAACAACCACTAGTCAAGGAAAACGACAGTTCAAAGGACTTAGCCTCAATGCAGGTTACTTATACAAGAGAGTTGTATTTTTTATTTGTATATTTTGGCATTGTATAGGGATTGTAAAGTGCCATTATCCTTAGTATGAGAGCCTTGTGGATTTTCTTATTGTAGGAACAATAAGAAAATATATTTGGAAATTAATTCTTTTGTACTGTACATTGACCTGATTGTTGATATATTCCACTGTGTAAAAGTTTAAAAATTAGGAATTTTCAGTTTGTTTGTGTTTTCTAGCTAAAACATAAACCAAATGGCGTAGGCTTTAAACTTTATAGAGTTATTTATATATATCCCAACACAAACTAGATACACCACAACTAAGAATCGTTTTAATAGACACCAGAGTCAATAGTGTTATATGTAATAAAAAGGAGGAGGGCTTACCTTTAATAAATATCACCAGCCCACATGACTTGACGCGTGACCATCGTACTAAATCTCAAATATCGCCAAAAACCAAATTGTTGCGCCCCACTCCAATCTCATGAGACAACATACTTCAAGATTTTTCTATCAACTACCATTCACTTTTTCTGTTACTTGGCCCCTTCATTTATCAGAATCTCAACATTTACACGAAAAGGTTTCTTGGAAGTTTCTTCGAGGATTTTCCTCCGAGAAATATGTTCCGAGACAGAAAATGATTTTTTCACATTCTACCTTTTTCCCATCTCTCGCTTCGTCACAATATCGACGGTTAAGAAAGGGGGTTTCTGGGAGAAATCTCCGAGAGGTTTCTTCCGAGATTCTATTCCAAGACAAAAATTTCTGATAAATCGTCTCTCACCTTCTGTCAGTTAACGGTTCTTGCTACTTGGGAAAGGTGCTTCTCGACAAATCCTCCGAGATGGATTTATTTCCGAGATTTCCGTCTTGTAACATATTCTCTGGACATAACCCTAGTTCTGTCTCTCGGACGCCTGTCAATATATGGACTTCCATCAAAGCTGAAAAAACTAAGTATTGTATTCTTTGCCTGTATACTCCGACTCAACTCCGTTTTCAGTTGTTGCCTCTTCTCTGCCAGTCCTGCATACCCAACTCATGCTGGTTTAAATGGTGATCCAACCTCTCTCTATCTTTGATTATTGGGACTAAACAATAGCCTGACCTGTGACACAATGCTCCTGCAAAAATTATAATAATATATGTATACGCATTCAAGTGATGGAAACACAAATTGTAGGACTAGTTCACAAAATTGCTATTCAAATCCCTCTCCACTCCACACACACTAATTTTCTTACTAAATCAAACAATAATAAAATACATCAAAGGTTGTTCTGGATCCATAAGAATAGAATCAGATAGACCATCTTTGGAAATATCAAACAAATTACAACAATTAAATAATTTAAATATAATTAGATGGAAATCGAAACCACTTTTATCCTAACAAACCCACTCATTGAGGAACCAACTCCTCTAGTAAAAGATTTTGACCTCTTGTTCGATCTGATTTTATGGTTGCCTCTGCATTATACTCCCAAGGAACAAAGAATTCATGTGCTCCCGCCCACGAGGTATTCAACAATTCTACCACTTTTCTGTAGTATTGTGTCATTCATCCATGTTGCATCAACGACCGGATGATGCTTCCACTTGACCAAATATTCATAGGATTCCTTTCCCCTGTTCTTCTTAATCAGTGTTTTTTCTAATCCTCTTTGGTTGCAAGGGCTTTGCTGCTGGAAATTGTTTATGCCATTGCATTTGTTGTTGTCCACTGTCATTTGTTGTTTTCAGCTCTTCTCCTAGTTGATACTTGTGTAAGTCTGCAACATTGAATATGGGAGAGATGCCAATCCATGGTGGCAACTCTATCTCATAAGCATTGGATGAAAATTTCTTAAGGATCTTACAAGGACCAATTTTCTTTAATTTCATTTTATTGTATTCTCCTTTAGGAAATATTTATTTCCTCAAATGTGCTAACACTAAGTCTCCCACTTCAAAGTTCTATTCTCTCCTCTTAAGATCTTCACTGGTCTTATATTTGAGGTTGTTTTCTTGTAGTTTTTGTTTCACTTTCTCATGGATCTCCTGCATATCTGAAACAAAATTTTCTCTTGTTGCACTTATTTATTCTTCTCTTCCCAAGTTTTTGAATTAATGCACTCCTCTCGGATGCATCCCATAAATAATATGAAAATGGCTCTGACCAATGCTTCTGTTTGGAGAATAATTGTAGGAAAATTCAGCCTAGGAAAGCTTCTGATCCCATTGCTTGTGATGGTCTCCAGCCAATCTCCTCAAAATATTCCCCAAACTCCTATTAACTACTTCAATCTACCCATCAGTCTGAGGGTGATAGTTTGAACTAAAGCTCAACTTAATTTCAATCTTCTTCCATAAATTCCTCCAAAAAGTCCCAAGAATTTGGTATCCCTATATGAAACAATACTCTTTTGGCACTCCATGCAATCTCACCACGTCTTTAAAGAATAAATTAGCAACATGGGTAACATTGCTCACTTTTAAGATAGGGGATGAAATGTGCCATTTTTGAAAATATGTCCATTACAACAAAGATTGCATCATTTCCATTTTGAGTCTTTGGCAAACCCAAATACGAAGTCCATGCTTACTAAATCCCATGGCCTGTCTGGAATTGCTAATGGCGTGTATAACCCTATATTATGGCTTTTTCCTTTTGCATGTTGGCAAATTCTACAACTGCTCACATACATATCCACATCGGTCCTCATCTTTGGCCAAAAGTAAAAATGCTTTAGTTTCTCATTTGTCTTATCATGTCCAAAGTGTCCACTAAGACAGCCACTATGCTTCTCTTTAATTAATTTTTCCCTCATTGAGCACTTTGGAACATAGAGTTGATTATTTTTGTACAACAACCCTTCTTGAAGCATGTAATTGAACCACATACTTCTATCTTGTATTATTGAGTCTTTATAAGATTTGTAAGCTTCTTTAAAATTTGCATCTTCCTCATACAACTCTTTCATGAAATTGAACCCCATGATCTGGACTTAACTTCCCTTCATAATTAAATTCCTTTAGAGCATCATTAATTTTATTAGCCTGGCCACTTATGTGCTTAAAAAAGTGAAAATTTGAAGATATTCAATCCATTTGATATGTTTTTGTCTCAATTTTTGATACTTCATAATGTACTGTAGGGCATGGTTATGCATGTACAAAATAAACTCTTTAGACATTAAATAATGCCTCCATTTCTTTAAAGCTTGTACCACAACGTAAAAATCCTTGTCATAAGAAATATAATTACTCATAGACCCGTTCAAATTCTTTTTGAAATAGGATATAGGCTTATCCTCCTGAGTTTACACATCACCAAATGCTTCTCCATTGACATCACACTTCACCCTAAAATGTTTGCTGAAATCTAGCAACACTAGAACATATTGTTCTATGATTTTTTTCTTCAATATTTGAAAGCCTTTCTCTACTTCAGCAGTCCACTAGAATGGTTTTTTTATACTTATTTATTGTCTCCACAATTGGAGCGCTCATCCTGCAGAAATTACAGATGAATATCCTGTAAAAGCTAGCCAAACCGTGAAAGCTTCTAACTTAAAAAATGCTATTAGAAGAGGGCCATTCAACAATAGATCTTACCTTTTCGGGGTCGATCTTCAAACCATCCTTGGATATGACAACGTCTAAGTAAATAAGCTGTCTTTATGAATGATAATTTCTTCAAATTGATAAGCAATTTCTCTTGTTGTAGCTTCTCCAATACATGCCTCAAATGCATCAAGTTCTTTTCTTTGGATTGGTTGTAAACAAAAATATCATCTAAATAGACAATCACAAATTTCCCTATAAACTCCTTTAACACCACATTCATCAATTTCGTAAAGGTGTTCGGTGCATTAGACACCCCAAATGGCATGACCGTCATGGGTTTTAAAGGTTGTCTTTCACTCATCTCCCTCTCTAATCTTGATTTGATGATACCCACTCTTCAAATCAATATGAGAGAAACAACTAGCACCACTCAAACAATCCAACAAATCATCTATGTGAGATAAAGGAAATTGATACCTAATTGTGATTTTGTTTAATGTTATGGAGTATGTACACATGTGCCAACCACCATTTTTCTTAGGACTCAACACTGTCAGCACTGCACATGGACTAAGAATTTCTCTGATCAATCCTTTTTCTAGAAACTCTTGCACTTGTTTTTTGATTTCTCCATTCTCCTGAGAGGTCATTCTATATGCAACTTTATTTGGTAGAATTTCTCTCGGTATCAAGTCAATATGGTAAGTTATACTCCTCACAAATGGTAACTCATTAGGCAATTCATCCATTATGGTATCATTGTAGAAATTTATTGTGTAGATTCGAAACTGCTCATGGAATTTACTATATCGCAAGACTTGAAGCTACTCTACTCATATGTGGAAAACAAATCATGATTGAGAACACAAATAATTAACATGCATTTGGATTCAACTCACATAACTTGATATTTATCTAGGAGAAAATAATTTCTTAAAACTCCTTACTATATGTATTGCATTAATCAAAGAATAGAGAAGAAATACAATGCTTGCTCAAGCCTGAGCAACCCCTGCACTAGTATAATCTATCTCACTGCATCATAGACTGAATCAAGCCAATACTTAGCCAATTTATCAACCTGCCAAGCTCCTATTTCCTTGCACTATTTGATGAGGAATTAGCCTCATAATTAGGGAAATTACTGATTGGGAACTGCACAATTCCTTTAGGCCCTTCTTTGACTGCATGCACCATATGTACAACTTGGAAAATTCCACAACTGATAATACATTTCCCTTGAAATCCAATCTCAACTGGGTAACTCTAATTATTTTCATGCATGAGTTAATTTAGGTGGATTTATCAATTAATTGGATGATCACTTAGTGTGAAAAATGTTACACACCCTTGATTGAACCTCCACTAGTTCTACTATCAGTGAGGACTAGTTACACTAACAATAACTCAAATTAACTGAAATAGATTTCTACAAATTAGCAATAAATCATGTAGAACTGAACTCAAGTGTCTCCAACTCAAATTTACTGAGTTAAATAAGTGACAAGAGATATGTCACCTAAGTTAACTACCTCCAAGTATTTTACTGAGATTCAAATTTTCTCCTAATTTAGTCAAGGCAAAGTTAAATTAGGATTTTCTTGCTGCATCTTAGCAAGAACAAGATTATCAGATACCCCAATCCTGCTTTTATGGAACTCAAATTTTCCTCTTGAAAAATTCTTTGTCAAAATATCCGCATCCTGTTCCTTTGTTAGAATGTACAACAACAACATAGTCCCCCTCTACACACAATCTCGTAGATGGTGATATCAGATATCGATATGTTTGGATCGATCATGAAATATTGGATTCTCAGAGAGTTTGATACACCTATGGTTGTCATAGTAAATCACTGTAGGATCCATCTTCTGAGTAAATAACCCAAAAAGAATCTTTCTCATCTAGATATCTTCACATGTTGCTTGACTTGCAGCCATGTATTCTTCTTCCATTGAGTTAAGTGCCACACATCTCTACTTCTCGCTGTACCAAGAAATTGCTGCTGACCCAACACTTAAAATTTCTCTTGAAGTGATCTTCCTGTTTGATGGACTCCTTGCCCAATCTGCATTTGTGAAGCCTTGCAGATTCACTCCCTCTATCTTTCTGTACCAAAGACCAAACATAGTAGTGCCTCCGAGGCATCTCAACACATGCTTTGTTGCCTTCCAATACAATTTGGTTGGCTTAACCATGGCTTGAATAAGATGGTTAACTGCATAACACATGTCTAGTCGTGTGTTCACCAAATACATGGGTGAACCCACAAGATTCTTGTAGATGGCAGCCTCCACTTCCCGACCCGAAGTGGCATCCTCTTTCCTCCAGTTTCCTACTAGAGGAGTGTCCATGGGTTTGCTACTCTCCATGCAAAACTTCTTCAAAACCTGTCAGCTTCCCTAGTCCGCTTCCTTCCTTCTTTCTATGTATTTGCTTGAGTGGATGTCTCCACTCTCTCTTCCTTTGCTTGTGGATGCTCCATAACTTCTTGAGGTTCTTCCTTTGGAGCTAAAATCTCATGATTAGGCTGCAACTGAAGCACCCTCTCAAGAGAATTCCTCACTTCCTTCTCCTCATCAAACTCCACATCCTGTCTAACCACTGTCATCCTGAGGGATGAAAAGTACACCCGATAGTTGTGAGGTGTATGAGTGTACCCCACAAATATGCCCAACTCTGTTGTTGTCTCTAGATTTTTCCTTGCTTTCTTGGAAACATGAAATTAAACTCATGATCCAAAGATCATGAAGTGTGGCACCTCTAGTTTATTCCCTGAAAAATCTTCCTCTAGTGTACTCATACCAAGAATCCTGTGAGGAATCCTATTCTTCAAATAGACCGATGTGTTGCATGCTTTAACCCACAAGTGTAAAGGTAGGATTTGGTCATGCAACATCGCCCATGTTGCTCCCAACCACCCCATTTTATTTTGGGTTGTGAGGTGTTGTCAACTCTCATCAAATGCCTTCCTTTTCACAAAAAAATTTAAACTCATTCGACATATCCTCACCATTGTTATCACTCTTGAGAGCCTTCACTTTCCTGCCAATCTCTTTCTCAACAAGTGCTTTAAACTCAACAAATTTGGAGAATGTCTGGTCTTTCTTCTACATGAAGAAGATCCACCACTTTCGTGAGAAATCATCTACAAATATAACATAATACCTGTCCTTGGAAGCGGAGGCTATCGAGAAAGGTCCACATACATTGGAGTGGATCATTTCAAGGATTGCATGCCCCTTTCTATCCTGATCATTGAAGGTGGATTTTGTGTACTTCCCCAATGTGCACCCTTTGCATGTATACCATTGCTCTAGTGTTCCATTGGGAAGGCCGGTAGAAATCTGCTGCATGATCTTCAAAGTTCCATAATGAAAATGGCTAAGTATTCTATGCCATAATTAATTGACATCTCAACTTTGCACCTTCTTTTCTTTTGTGCTCAATGCTGCACAATCTTCTACATCTAATTTGTAGAGGTTCTTCACTCGAACCCCGATCTAATTCACTTTTCCCATGGCGATGTGTCTCAAGAAATCCTTTCTTTTACTGAATATTACATCGTAGCCACAGTCTTCCAACATCGGGAAAGAAACTAGATTCTTCTCCAGACCCGATATATACATCACATCCTTGAGCCTGAGAGGGGAGCCATAATTACTCTGAAAAGTAAAGGTGCCATTGATATTCTAAATCTTGTCCTCTAGGGCCAACTTCTTGTGGTCACTGCTATTCTGGAACGAATTTGTTAAGGCTTGCCACATTGCATAAGAGTCTCTTTCCCATGGATATTTGAGGCAATATGATCTCAGTCTCCCTCCAATATGATCCTCCTTGCCTTTGCTACACACTTCTTCCATTCTGCTATATCTTGAGCATCAAATGTTGGAAGCTTTGGGATATCATTATCTATGAATTCCTTCAACCCATTAACTTCCAACACTGCCTCCATCATGTCCTTCCAAGAAACATGATTCAAGCTACCCTCAAGGGTGTTGAAAAATCAACGCTAGTATAATTAGGGTTAGATTTCTCTTTGTTGATAATTACTTGTGAATTATGTTGGCTTTTTTATTATATTATCTTTCATCAAGCAATTACCAAATTATGTGTGTATAAAGATCACAAGAACAACAAGCACAAGATGTAGGCACTATGCGAGGGAAAAAACCCTATCTAGGGGAAAACCTAGTTAAACTTCTTCCTTTAGTAGTTGAGATAATCCAAGACTCTTCAACCTAGACATAAACCTCCTACAACCACCAAGTAATCCATTCCTTCTAGAAAATTCGATCTAGATCTTTGACCTTGCAACGACAACACTTCGACCCAACAAATTCAAAATTTTGACCCTACCAACAACAGAGCTTTGACCTAGCATATTCAGAATTTTGACCTTCCCAACAGCAGAAATTCGACCCAACACATTCATAATTTTGACCTCCCAGTAGCAGAACTTCGATCCAACAAATAGCCCAATAACTTCGCATAAAAGAGAGAGAGATATAGACCAAAAAATTTGACTTGCACTTCTTCCTTCTCCTTGAATTTCACACTTTTTATACACTTCCTTGATGTGTCTTGAACTTGTTGAGCTGATGTCCAAACATATCGAACTAATCTTGTATATATAACCTCTTCTATGGGTTGAATTTTCCTCTTGTAGGCCGACTTCATCAGGCAAGGGCCGACTTAGTGTGGAGGTGAAAAATTACATTTTTGACTCAATAATAATTCTTTTTACATGATTCAAAATCCCAAGAAGGGTTTCATTAAATGGAAAATGACTCTAATGACTTAGTATAAAACCTAGAAGTCCTCATTGTGGAATTTGACCTATAAAATGATGACCCAAGCATGAAACCCATGCTTTAATAAGTCATTGTAATAATAATAAAAAAATATTTTTCATTCTTTGACTCAAATATAAATTACATAATTTACACACGTATATACAAGTTCAAGGAAGATCTCAAAACACAAGAACTACGAAGAACTTACGCACACACAGTGCCATAGACTAGATTCTTGACGAGGGAAATCTATTTGGGTGGGATTAAGATGGACTAAAGCTTTCAGCTTCTCTAGTTACCATTAGGCTTACTTACTAACCATTAATGTAGGGAACTAGGTGCATAATGAAAGGTCAGAGCTCTATGACCAACACCAACCTCCCTACTTTGGGAAATAAACATCAACACATATGTCGACCCGATGTCCTCCTAGGAATTTTTTATCACACAAGATGCCTCCTCAAGACTCTTCCAAATACTTTTCGTTAACGAAATTAGTGATATCAACCAAACCAAACATGCTTCTCAAATATTCAAACTTCGTATTAGGAAGAGACTTTGTTAACACATCAACTACCTATTTTTCGGTCAAAACATATTGTAGCTTCATGATCCCATATTATACCAAACTTCTAATATAGTGGTACTTATTGTTGATATGCTTCATCCTTGCATGAAACAAAGTGTTGAAGGAAATGTAACTAGGTTCGGTCTTCATAAATGTACTTTTGATATTTTTACTTATTTAAGAAAAGAAATATTATTTTTATAATATATATCAACGAGTTTCTTGCTCATTGAAATAGGTCTAGCACATGTTAAGTTCTATAGGTGAGTCAAATAGCCAAAAGGAAAAAGGGCATGTTACACCATGTATGATTATGTATTAGGGTCAAGAGAATACCTCCAAGCAAAGTCAAGTCTCCTCCTATGCAAAGGCACCATCAAAGAAGCTACTTCAAGTATGCTACACCACCAAAGAAACCATCCGAAGTTTGCATAACAAGTCGGCCAACAAACAATTAACATATTGGCCTTCTAGTCAGCCTAAAAGGAGGGACAATCCTTTATAAATAGAGCTTGTCCACTCCATTACAATGCCAATCAAGTGCTCTCTAATCCGAGAAGAGAAGAGGCTAAGAAAAGGACGAAGGAGTTCTTCTAGGGAAGCGAAGGAAGAGAGAAAGAACCCTAGGTGGAAGCGACGCTTTTTCTAGGGTTAACACAAGCACACGTGCGAGAAAGGGTCTTCCTATGGTTATAACAACAGAAACCCACAGTGACACATCTCTCTGTTTTGGGCTAGTAAACAAGGCCTATAATTTCTCCCAATCAAGTGAAGAGGAAGGGCACTCAAGTGAAGAAGGAAAGAGAACACAATGACAAGTAAACCACGACACCTGCAAGAATTTAGGGTTGCAGGATAGTCACATCAAGTCTACAACTACACCTTGAAGAAGGAGCTCATTTGGTCAAGAAGAAGGAAGGGATCATCACAATAAAATGGGCTCATCAAAAGGTGTCTCTTATAGATCAAGTGCAACAAGGTCTATCATCAGTTGAAAGAAGAACGAAGTGCTGAAAGAAGAAAGACAAAGTGACGAAAGGAGAAGGACAAAGTGTCGGGGAAATAAAGTGCAGGAATGATGAAGGACTTGACTTGTGCTTGGAGGATACTCAAGTCAGGGGTCTAGGGTTTTGCATTGATCAATAATAATCTTCAATAAGAGAAACTTACTGAAGGGTTTTCCTTTCAAGAGAAGAGAGGTTTTGGCCTTCACAAAGAGCCAACATCTCGTGTTCTTGTTCTTATGTTTTGGTAGCAGTTTGATGAAGCACAAACACATGCACTAATAAGAATAAAAATAAGATTAAGATAAAAATGAAAGTAAAAATACTCCACAAATTGTTATCAAGTAATGAAGAATCACAGTACACCTAATTGCCCTAGATTCTTCAACATGGTATTAGAGTTAAGGTGACACATCAAGTAATGGGCAACTTAAGAACACTCATCAAGGAAAGACATCTACAAGGTTGAAGAATCAAGCCAAATCTACTCAAGTACAAGAAGGCCTACCATCTATTATTCATCAAGGAAGACTACATAGAAGGAATAAGAGCCTTACACAAAGGAACCTATAAAGAAGAGTAGATTAAAGAGGGACCTACATCATCTACAAGTAACCAAGCAAATCTCATCATCAAGCAAGTCCACTTGGAGAAGGCAACTTGAAGAAAATCAAGATCCTAGGAAGGCAAGCGATCAAGTCTTCAAGGAGAAAGAAAATACACTACATCTCAAAATCTACCAAGTAAGTAATGTCCCCTTCTGAATATACATCATTCTTTTTGCAAGGAAAGCAACAAATTGGTAGGTACCAATAACTTTCTTGCGTGGAAGAAGAGGACTGATTTACTTCTCAAGGAGAATGAACTCCTAGAACATGTCAAAGGTAATATCACTATCCCTGCTAAGGAACTTACACAAGCCTTAGCTAAGTACAATAAGGATGAGACAAGAGCTCAAAGGATTCTAATAGAATCAATCAAAAACTCTCTCATTCCTTATGTCGCAAAATTTGAAACATCAAAAGAAATTTATGATAAGATAGTAGAGATATTCTCGGTATCCATAGCCGAAGAAGTAATATCTATAAGGAATGAATTATAAAAGATGAAGATAAAAATAGGAAGGAATAGCTCCCTACTTCATGAAAATCTCATAAATGAGGGATCAACTTCAAGAGATTGGGGAATTCATGTCTGATAGAGAGATGGAAACTATAGTACTCAATGCTCTACCTGAGGATTAGGGCAACTTCACATCAAGAATATATTCCAAGAAGGAAGCCACCACACTAAGTGAAATGTGGTCTCTATGCAAGACAAAGGAAACTAGACTTAAAGCAAAGGAAGATGTGCGATCAAAGGAGCAAGCATTTTCTAACATGGCCAAGAGAAAAGGAAAATTTGGCAAATTTGGTCCATGAAGAACAAACAACAAATACATGTCCAAAATCCAATGGTATGGATGTCAATAATATGGACACTACAAATGGAATTTTCCTAAGCTTAAGAAGGACAATAACAACAAATAAAGAGGGAAGAAGCTCACATGACTCAATAGGGTCTTTAAGATCCTATTGTGGAATCTTCAAAATAAGGTTCGCGAACCAAAGAAGGTGTCTCATTGGGAATCCCATTCATGGGATTCAAGAAAAGGATGATATGTAGGCAAGCTAAGATGAAGCAAGAAGGGCCACACTAAAGACAACCAAATGAAGCTGAGATGATCAAAGAAGAATCAAGATGAGGTATGCATGCATCAAAGTTTACTCATGTTATCATATGTATATTATTGAGTCATGGGAATATTTCTATAACGTGATCAAGTATGAAAGAATCTCTTTCACCAAGGACATGCTATAAAGCATGTACTACAATGCAATGAAGGTAAACAAAATAATATGCTCACATAAGGAGTATAAGATTGTTGATTAAGAAGCAAGAAGGAATGCTAACTAGTCTAGGAAGTAAGCAATGAAGAAGTGCTCTCAAGGAGAATAAGGTGGTTGAACAATTTATCCAAAGAGAAGAAAATGAAGAAAGATATCAAGCATGTGAAGAACACCATGATCACTGAGAATTACTATTTGACAAAAATACTTTGACGATATCTCTCGGAAGAAGGTAGGAAATTTTTTACAAAGGAAGGCAGGACCTGTGACACCTATGAAGGCCTTGGAGATATGAAAGATGTAGATAACTGATTCTACTCTACAAAGATTTCATGATGAAGAAGCCATCCAACAAAATAAAAAGCAACGTTGAAGCAATATCTGGATGAATTCATGATGGGCTAC
This sequence comes from Pinus taeda, assembly GCA_000404065.3. Lineage (NCBI taxonomy): Eukaryota > Viridiplantae > Streptophyta > Pinopsida > Pinales > Pinaceae > Pinus > Pinus taeda. The sequence goes on from APFE030393762.1 coordinate 63,192, forward strand.
TAGGTCGAAGCATCTAAACAAGTAAGTACGATGAAGCATCCACGAGAAGTGTATTTCGAAGCATGGACAAATGACAAAGGAGTAGCCAAATGACAAGAAAACCTGGTCTATGACAAGAAAGCCACTTTCCATGAAGGAAGCAATGACATGACAAACCAGGAAGGAAAGTGATCGATGGATGGTGCCATACCTAGAAGAAGTTCGAACAAAGACTTCATGACATCAAAGAAAGGAAGGAGATCAAGCAACTAAAGGACCCACAGATAAGAAGTCGCTCATGGATGAAAGAGTCCCTAGTTAAGAGGGAGCTCTGACAAGTCCTTGATTAAGAGGGAGTTTTGGATCACCCCTTATTAGAGTGACAATTGTGTTTTTCCATCTCACGGGTCATGCTAACACAAGGCCATGAATGGAAATATAGACACAAGATAAACATAACATTCTTGTCTTCACTTGGGAAGAAACCAGGGGAGGATTAGGTAATCATCTGGAATTTGATACTCTTTGAGGATATGTAGGGCATCCAAGACAAGAGTAAGCAATAGGACAGATATTCTTTGAGGGTTGGGAACCCAAGATAATAATAGTCCTAGAAGGTCATACTCAGAGAACACTCGGGTGGGTATGTACCTTGAGAGACAATGATGAAAGTGTCTATAAATCATTGGTCTCGCCAGCATTGTGGCTCATGATCTCATGAAGAGATGGAGTTGTTAGTCAAGGCCTTGCACTATGACAATGCTGATTGATATGATGCTACAATAGATGGATTGCAAATCCAGTTTCTCTTATGTGAATTCTTCAGAAATTGATAATAGCCAAATACCTTGTAATATTGTATGAATACCTCCCTAATTACGAGGGAGTGTTGAAGGAAATGTAACTAGGTTCGGTCTTCATAAATTTACTTTTGATATTTGTACTTATTCAAGAAAATAAATATAATTTTTATAATATATATTAATGAGTTTCTTGCTTATTGAAATAGGTCTAGCACATATTAAGTGCTATAGGTGAGTCAAATAGTCAAAAGGAAATGTTGAAGGCCTTAAGGGCATGTTATGTATTAGGGTTAAGAGAATACCTCCAAGAAAAGTTAATTCTCCTCCTATGTAAAGGAACCATCAAAGAAGCTCCTTCAAGCATGCTACACCACCAAAGAAACCATCCAAAGTTTGCATAAAAAGTCGGCCTACAAGTAGTTAACATGTCGGCCTTCTAGTTAGCTTAAAAAGAGGGACAATCCTCTATAAATAGAGGTTGTTCACTCCATTACAATGCCAATCAAGTGATCTGAAATTCAAGAAGAGAATAGGCTAAGAAAATGAGGAAGAAGAGGTATTATAGGGTAGCGAAGGAAGAGAGAAAGAAGCTGGGGTAGATGGGACTGCTTTTCTAGGGTCAACACAGCCACACGTGCGAGAAAGGAAGGGTTTGCCTGCATTCATAGCAACATAAAATCACAGTGACATATATCTCTGTTTTTGGCTAGTAAAAAAGGCCTATAAGGTGTACCAATCAAGCTAAGAGGAAGGAAAATCAAGTGAAGAAGGAAAGGGTCCACAACAACAAGTAAACCACCAAACGTGTGAGAATTTAGGGTTGCAAGATAGTCACATCAAGTTTGCACCTAGATCTTGAAGAAGGAGCTCATTTGGTCATGTGGGGTTCATCAAAAGGTGTCTCTTCTAGAGAAAGTGCAACAAGGTCTATCATCAGTTGAAAGAAAAACAAAGTGCCAGAAGAAGGAAGACAAAGTGCCTAAAGGAGAAGGACAAAGTTCCGGGGAAATAAAGTGTAGGAAAGGGGAAGGACTTAACTTGTTCTTGGAGGATATTCAAGTCAAGGGTCTAGAGTTTGGCATTAATCAATAAGAATATTCAATAAGAGAAACTTACTAAAGGGTTTTCCTCTCAAGAGGACAGATTTTGGCCCTAGCAGAGAGCCAACATCTTGTGTTCTTTTTCTTATGTTTTGATAGCAGTTTGATGAAGTACACACACATGCATTAATAATAATAATAAGAAGAGTAATCTAACAGGAAAAGTAAATATACTCCACAAATTGTTATCAAGTAACAAAGAATCACACTACACCTAATTTCACCAGATTCTTTAACACATAGGAACTTCAAACCTATTAATCCTGCTTTGTTTATCACAATTTATCACAGTATAACTTAATGGTTTCTCAAACAAATCTGACAGAAGTTTCCTCAACCATATTACCTCCTTTCCTACTTCACATGCAGCCACATACTTAGCTTCAACACTACTTAAAGCAACATGACCTTGTTTTCTACTCATCCATGAAATCATCACATATCCCAAACTAAAACATCCACCAGTAGTGCTTCTTCCATCAGTCTCATTTCTACCCCAATTAGACTATGTAAAATCATCTTGACTTCCTTGATATAATACTTTAGGTAGTGATGAATAGTACCACATAGATATATTAATATATGCTTGGAAGCTATCCAATGATTAGGACGATGCTTCAACTGAAATTGACTAAGAATGTTCACAATAAAACATATATCTGGTCTAGTGTTTACTAGATACATCAGAGAATCCACCAACTTTTGATAGGTGGTAGGATCTATGAGACTTGTGTCAGAGCTTATCAACTTCTTGAGATTGGTGATCATGGGAGTAGTCATGGGCTTGGAATCCATCATACTGAATTTCTACGACAAATTAATTATGTGCTTTCCTTGCCCCACATATATCTCCCCAAGTTTTACCATACTTCCAAACTTAGGTAATAATGCATCGGTTCCAGATCCTTCATCTCAAACTCAGATATCAACATCTTCTTGATTTCTTGTATCCTTCGCTCTAAACCTATAATAAATAGATCATTCACATATAGTATAATGATGACTGACTCAGGTTTCTGCCATACTTCCAAACCTAGGTAATAATGCATCAGTTCCAAATCCTTCATCTCAAACTCGACTATCAACATCTTCTTGCATTCTTTTATCCTTTGATCCACACCTATAATAAATAGATCGTCCACATATGGTAGAACAATGATTGACTCATTATCCAGAACCTTGATATAGAGATTTGGATCAACAAAAATTTTGACGAACCCGATTCTTAGAAGGTATGCATCCATTCTTGCATACCATGCCCTAGGAGCTTGCTTCAAACCATATAGGGACATCTTGAGTCTACAAACATGAGTGTCTTTTACATTTATTTCAAAGCCTTTAGGTTGTTCAATGTGTATTTTTCCATCGATTATTGCATTCAAAAATATTATTTTTACATCCATTTGATGGATATTCCATCCCATTGTTGCATTTAATGAAACAAAAGATCTTATAGTAGTATATCTTACGGTAGGTGCAAAGGTTTCTTCATAGTATATGCTTCCTTTTGAGAGAAACAACTTGCAACGAATCTAGCGTTGTACTTGTCTATGCTTCCATCAACAAATTTCTTGATCTTGTAGATCCATTTAGAAGTGACAACCAATTGTCACTTGGTCTAGGAACGATTTCCCAAACCCCATTCTTCATGATGGATTGATATTTTTCCTGCATATCCTTCTTCCATACTTCTTGATGAGAAACTTCTTGAAATGTAGTTGTTTCAATTTCTATTAGTTTTGTCATGTATGCAACATATCCAGACTATCTTTTTGGTCTTTTTATTTCTCTAAAGGTTCCTTTTGTAGTTCCATGTCCTTCGACATCTTCAAGAGTAGATTTTAACCAATTTGGCATCTTCCTTGTGTTAGGTATGATCACAGGTTGAATAGGCTCACTTGGTCCTTCTTCTTCTTCTTATTATTCTTTATTTGTGGTAGGATTGTTGTGATTCTCTTCTTCTTTGAATAATGGTGTGTCTTCGTCATCGAAATCTATAAGAATATATTTGGATCTTTTGTAGGCATGATTTTCATCAAATATAACGCCTCTTATTGCTTCAATATGTCTTTCTTCCTTGATGTAAATTCTATATACCTTTGAAAAAAGACTATAGCCAACAAAAATCCCTTTAATGCTTGTAGAATCTAGCTTCTTTTGTTTTTCCTTTGGAACGTGGATATAGGCGGGACATCCAAAGATTTAGAGATGGTCCACACATGGCTTCCTTCTTGTGGCTGCTTCTTTAGGTGTCATATTATCGAGGATTTTATGAGGACTTCTATTTTGTACATATACAACAACCATTGTTGCTTCTCCCCATAGAAATTTTGGTATATCATGATAAAAAATTATTGTATATATACATTCTTCAGGTGTTCTATTTTTCCTTTCTTCAACTCCATTCTGTTTGGTATTGTAGGGAACAATAACTGTTGGCTTCAAGGGCTTAGAACTAGGTTGGGAGTTACTCTGCGCTAACCAACAAAACCTTATACTACCAACCCTTTCGACAATTATCTGTGTAGCACATACCATATTCTCACTCGAGGCAATATTGGGGGATGATAGAACTAGGTTTCTGTATCCAGAGGGGTTATGCAGTGTCCTTGTAGGGTTTTTTTTAGTTTAGGGCTTAATCTAACCTTCACGAACCATTCACCTTATTTTTATAGTCGTAGAGCGTTTTCCTACTTAAAATACTTACGTGTTGTGCCTAACTAGTCTAGCATGAATTATTCATCATATAAAACAATATTTGAACCTTCGCGATGCAATTATAGAAGAAATATACAAAAGTGAACCCTAAGCATGCAGAAACATAGAAACTACGAAACATATAAAAATACACAGATCCGTTCCAAATTCTTCTTTATTATCTTAAATCTTCACTAATACAATCTTTTTGACCCTGCACATGTAGCTGCAAGGGCCTGCGCACACAACTACATACTTAGTAAGGTCTCTGCGCACACAACTGCAAGAACCTTCCCCTTCATCCAAATACATAAATATATCACAATTACAGACTCAAAATCATATCATAACACAACCTGGATGAACCCTAATCATGCAGAAATATTGAAACTACGAAACATATAAAAATACATAGATCCATTCCAAATTCTTCTTTATTATCTTGAATCTTCACTAGTACAATCTTTCTGACCCTGCACACGCAGCTGCAAGGGCCTGTGCACACAACTACAGACTTACTAAGGTCTCCGCGCACACAATTGCAAGAGCCTTCCCCTTCGTCCAAATACATAAATATATCACAATTACAGACTCAAAATCATATCATAACACAACCTGAATTATGCCTTTGACTTACTAAGACATGCCTTTATATATATTTTACCCTTACAATACCATGGTCTCCAAACCATCGGCAGAACTCAAAATAGTCAAATTTATCCCATCCATTTACAAAATAAGGGGCTTTGACCTGCCTTAAAGCTCCTTTGACTCCTAGAATTCTGCGTGAATTGCGCTCCACTCCTCAAAATGTAGAGACTTACAAGACTTAGACAAAACTTGGACTTAGGCGACCCCTACCCAACAAGCCCCCAACACAAAGATGTGACTCATCCTCGAGTCACTCAACCGGTACATCCTGAACCTTTGCTTTGAGGCCACTGTATGCAAACTTCAATGAATGAAATGTCTCTGTGCATTGCGCTGCGGACTGTCGAACTTCCTCTAAGAGCTTCTCTGTCGTCGACCCTTCTGTCACTAGATTGATTGTTCTCTGTGTCTGCGACATGCTCTTCAACTTGCTTTCCACTGTCTGCAAGATCTATTTGGCCTCCTCTACCCAAGGTTGCATCCACGTAGAGATTATCTATGCCTTCTGTCACAACTCATCAATTTGTCCTTGTAGAATTGTTCCCTCTTTAAGACTGGAAAACCGTTGCACATGTGCTAAGGTAAGCACCGTTGCTTTGAGCTCATCGAACTATAATTATTTGTCTTAGATTTCTGCCTCGATCTTCTGCACATGTGGGTCCTCCTGCAGCGAGGCCCATATCTCCATTCTGTCCTCAAATCCCTGACCACATTCCTTGACTGCAGTGGCTATTTTTTCCATGTCGGATTTTATGGCAGCTTTGTGTTGCCCTCTAACTTTAGGTGGTGTGGTAGGATGCAACTTCATCTAGAGTTCCGTAATCTGCATCTTCAACTCAAATATGAATTTGTCCACCTGTACCTTTGATTCGTTGATTGCCGCTGCAAGCTTCTGAAGCTTCTCTTTTTAAGGCTACCTCTATCTAGATCTAGAGCTCTGGAAACTCATTGCAAGCTTTAGTAATAGCCTCTTCCAGCTATTGTATGTGTGTAGCTACCTCATTGTGATCTTGTATTGCTTTATTCTTCTTGTCGAACATCTGTTGATTGTTGCTTTTCACTTCTTTTATGACCAATAGAGCACACTGCTCCCGCACCTTGAGGTCATCTATAATGCCTTGATGTAATTCTTGCAATGTTTGAAGGGGGAGCTCTGCAAGATTAAGATTAAGATTCTTTAAGTTATATGCATTCTCTCGCTCTTCTACAGTATGGAAATGTAGGGATCCATTTGGTAAGTGCACAACATGGAGCTCTGTTTTGAGTACCGTCTACGCACTAATTGAAGTTGAAGGTACCGCTCTCGATTAACTCACGTTCGCCTGAACCACGTTCACTTGGGACACACTCGCTTGAATATGTAATGCTTTGAGCCCTGTTAGACCTCTGTCAATACTACCTTGTACTGATCTTCAATGTTTCCCCAAATATCCACCATCATAACTCTGATGGTGTCTCCAATTTGATCAAAGTCCCCCAATGTGTTGACCATCAGATTTGCGCTGGAGGATTTGTCTGAATTCTGCTTCTTCTGCGTGCCTCCAACACTTTACTTCTTCCTCCTTTTCACTATAAACGGGGAATCAAATTCCTCCATGTCCTCAAAAGGGTCTTCACCACCCTGATCACCCTCTTTGGTGGATGGTTTCTCCTGTTCAACTTCGCGCTCTGTTTCTTGCGTAGTGTTCTTCTCAAGGTCAATTGTGACCTTCTGAGGCACCTTATTTTTATCCGTCGTTTCCGCTGGCTTCTCGATCTGTGCACCTTCAGTGGCTTGCTTTGTCTTACCCGTCCCTGCCTCCTCTAGCTCTTCTTCAGATGGAGTGAGCCTATTACTAGATCACTTGCTTATTATTAGCAAGATGTCCTCCTCAGTAACTAAGTATGGTAGCTCATACCATACCTCCTCCAAATATTTATTCGCGTGGATATATACATGCTGAAAATCTACTTTAAAGTCGAGAATGCTACGATATTCTTGAAACAAAATTGGTGATAGCCGTGGCTTCTTGTTGATCAATGTGCGCAAATCCATCTCAAATAAGACCTAGAACAATTTTTTCTCTGTAGCCCGGGTCGGTTCCTTAGACACCCACAATGAGGCATACTTCGCAACCTCGCACACATCAGGGTTCACAGTGGGAAATAATGAATCTTCTAGCATTATCCATGCTGTTAGTGCAATTAAGAGAAATAACCACACGTAGTGGAATTGCTTCCCATCTTCTTGAGCTTCTTGACAGTCATCTAAAAACTCCTGACATAAATACCTTGCCCAGTTAAATTAGACCCCCTTGCTGCGCTGCGCAACCAAGATATAGCTGGGGCCAGTAATTCATCCGCTCGACACTTTCTCATTATCTTACCAGCCAAAATGTGCGTAGAAAAACACATAGCTGGATCAATAATAGAGCTAATGGCATATCCCTCAGATTTCTTAACCAAACCGAAGTCATTCTTCATCTGATCAATCAACTTTTTCTCCTGAGACTTCCCAACAAATATGTTGGTGGGGTTCACTCCTTGGTAAGGCAATGGAGTGATCCTTCTAATTAACATATCATCAATGGGGATCTTCGTCCTGAGCCACAAACACACATAATGCACTAATTCCAACATATGGCGCACACAAATTGTATTTATGTTACTGTGCCCAAAATGCGAAATATACAACATATTCAAAAACCAATCTCGCTGAATTCTTGTTGCCCATGACAGTGGTTCGACCCTTATGACACCAAATCATTCATAGAAAACTGACTTCATATACTTTCTGGGCTCGAACTGGGGATATTTGCTCCGATTATTAAGATCCCACTCCTCCATTCATAGTTTTGGCACCCTAGTCAACAAGTCTCCCTCAATCGGCATGTCCTTCGGTAACAGGGGTGGAAAGACCTTAAATGTTATAGCATCTGGGTCCTTGGTCACCTTTGAGGTTGGATTCTATGATGGCATATAGGGTGGCAACTTGGAGATTGGTTCCAGCTCGTCTACATTGATATCCTCTATTCCACTAGCCACTTCTTCCTCATCCAAATCTTGGGGCTCCATCAGTTGCTTCAACTTATGCATTCCCTCCTTAGTCCATTGTTCCATGGGGATTTTCCTGGGTGATTGCCTAATTGGAAGATTTTGTGGCTTCTTGGCTGTTGTTGCTGCGGAAATAGGCTTTGTCCTCGACGATCTTGGTGCATTCGCATGCATTGGCAGTGTAGAAATCATAATGGATCCTAGCCCTCGTATAAGAAACTCTTGCTCAATCTCCTCCCAACTCCAATATGACATGCACTAGAACTCTCAACTCACACTTACGCGAAAAATCACAGTTTGAATTCTCAACAAGCAAAGTGTTCGAATGTGGAGCGGGGTGCCATATTTATAACCTTTTTCAAATTCAAACTCCTCAATCTCCTTCAGATCCTCCTCATAAATACGAATTTGGCAGGATATTTTCCTAGATATGTTCCTTAAATGCGTTCCCCCCACTCCTTTTAATGAAAATTTCCTTGTCAAATCAACTGTAGCAACCCCAACGATCATATTATGGACGAAATGCATCAAACTCTTCCCTACACTGCAGTTACCCCTTCTTCATCGTAGCTTCCTCCATTTGCACCATCCCCGTGAATGTCGCACAGTCCTTCATCTTCGACAAAGTCCTTCTTTGGCAGAGTACTTTATAGTCTCGTGCTTCCTTCTAACTGCCTGTAGCACTAAGACTTTCCTTCGTCCATATGGTCATTGCGGAGTGCCAGGGACATAATTGTCCCTGTAGATTTTCAATCTAATACCATTTACTTGTCCATGAAAGAGTTCTCCATTCAGCTTCGCGAGCTGAATTGCGCCACTATCTGAGATATCCCTGATAAGATATGGTCCTAGCCAATGTATCCTAAACTTACTAAGGAGCTTCACGAACTTACAGTCGTACAATAGAACTAAGTCTCCATTGTTAAAAGTTCTCTTCTTAATATGTTGATCGTACGATGCCTTTTCCTGGGCTTTCTGTACTTGTTTGTGAAATCCTACAAGAAAGCAATCTTCTTCTAGAGCAATTAGTTGTTCCAATCTCTCCTCCATAATATCGCTGTTCACCATATCTGTAATGGCTACAATTCGAAGACTAGGTACTATATATTCCATGGGCATTACAACTTCTTGTCCATACACCAGTCTAAATGGAGTCTGTCCTATCAATTTCTTGCAAGTAGTCCTATATGCCCATAAAACTACTGGTATGCACACATCCCAATCCTTCCTGTTGACGTTGCATACTTTATTCAGAGCAGTCTCCAAAATTTTGTTGAAATCCTCAACCATTCCATTTGCCTAAGGATGATAAGGCGTTCTTTTCTGATGATGTACTTGAAACTCCTCGGTTAATGCTTCAATAGTGTTGTGCAAGAAATGAAAACCTCTGTCACTCATCAAGATCATTGGGCACCCAAACCTTGACAATATATACTCAAAGATGAAGTGCTCAGTAGTGTCTGCATTGCAATCCTTTACCTGTTGTTCTTTGATCCACTTGGTCAGATAATACGTCACAATAATGATGTATTACGCACCAGTCTTCTTTCCCGGCGGGTTGATCTGCCCAACAAAGTCAATCGCCCACTTATCAAAGGCCTTCAAGTGAACATAATGGTAGACATCGCAAGCACCATAATGGTCCGTGAACATCTTGAAGTGTGCTCCTAATAAGTAATGCTTGAATTTTTGCAGCATGTACACCATAGCCAAGCCTTCTCGCTCCGTTATGGAATAATTTATTTCTGCCTTTGATAAATTTCGACTTGCAAATGCGATGGGGTGATCAAGATCCCCTTCTCTCGAATGTGCTAAGACAAACCCCAAAGCTATGCCTGACGCACCTACATGGACGTGAAATTCCCTTCCAATTCGGAAACACTAGAATCGACGCAATGACCTTTTTTTAAGATATCGAAGCTCTCTTGACATTCATCATCCCAACAAAAGGTAGCATATTTCTTTAGTAAGTTTTCCATCGGCACAATGATCTTCACATAAGCCTTTATGAACTTTTGATAGTAACTAGTATGTCCTAGAGTCGCGCATAGTTACTTTACATTCCTCGGCAGATCCAAATTAATAATAACAATAATTTTGGCAAGTTCCACCATCAACCCTTGTTTGAAAACAACATGTCCCAATAATATTCGATACAGTACACAAAAGATGCACTTATTCAAATTCAACGAAATATGATATTTTCTACAGGTATCTAACACTAAGCACATACTCGAAACATGCTTCTTTACTAGTCCCAAGGCTATCCTATCATCAAAGAAAACCTCCAGAAATTTATGGATGGATTCCTTAAATGCTGTGATGACCACCCAAGAGAATATTGCAAGTGCATTCTTCAGCCCAAATGGCATGAATGTATACTGAAATAATCCCCACTTAGTTGCAAAAGTGGTCTTACTCCTATCCTCCGGTGCAATCTTGATATGACGGTACCTTGAAAACGCATCTGTGAAGGAGTAGGCCTCATGTCCTCCAACTCTCTAAGACTTCATCAGTGAACGCTGTTGGAAACAGATCATGTACGCATGCATCATTCAACTTTCTAAAATAAACACAAATCATTATATCTCCCTTAGAATTCTTCTCCTGTACTACCATCAGGATCACCCATTCAGATTCTTCCATACGTTCAATTATTTTGGCTTCGAACATCTTATCAAGCTCTCGCTTCACCTTTTCCTTGTATTTTGGGTTTAGTCTATATGGTTGTTGTTTTACTGGCTTTGCATCATACTTCAAAGTGATCCTCATTATGCCCAGATCGCCTACAATTTCTTCCAGCTAAGAAAAATTCATTGGAAATAGATTCTGGTACTCATGCAGTAATTCGACAACCTTTCCTACTGTATCCTCATCTTAGTAATAGTTGATGCACGCAAACTTGGGCTCCACTTATGAACCTATATTAACTTGATTCATCTTAACAGGTTGCGATATGTCAGTATCTCAACATTTGGTCCCAAAAATGGAACCATTTGTTGGCTTCAGGGGCTTAGACCCAGGTTCGGAGTTAGTTGGCAATGATCTGCGTAGCGTAGACCACAGTCTCATCCGGGGCAATATTGGGGAATGCTAGAACCAAGTTTCTACATCTAGAGAGGCTATGCAGTGTGGTTGTACGATTTCTTTCAGTTTAGGGTTTAATCTGACCTTTGCGAACTGTTAACCTTATTGTTACAGTCATAGAGCGTTTTCCTACTTAATAGACTTGTGAGCTGTGCCTAACTATTCTAACATGCATTATTCATCATATAAAACAATATTTGAACCTTTGCAATGCAATTATAGAAGAAATATACAAAACAAAACCCTAATCATGCATAAATACATAAACTATGCGAACATATAAAAATACACACATCTGTTCCAAATTCTTCTTTATTATCTTCAATCTTCAATGGTACAATCTTTTTCACCCTGCGCATGCAACTATAGGGCCCTGTGTACATAGCTGCAAACTTACCAAGGTCTTCGTGCACATAGCTACAAGAGCTTTCCCTTTCACCCAAATATAAAAAGATATCACAATTACAGGCTCAAAATCATATCATAATATAACCTGAATTATGCCTTTGAATTACTAAGACATCCCTTTATGTATCTTTTACCCTTACAATACCATGGTTCCGAAACCATGGTGGAACTCAGAATAGTCGAATTTATCCCATCCCTTTACTAAATAAGGGGCTTTGACCTGCACTAAAGCCCCTTTGATTCCTAGAAATATGCGTGAATCGGGCTCCGCTCCTCAAAATGCAGAGACTTTACATGACTTAGACAAAACTTGGACCTAGGGGACTCCTACCCAACAATAAGTTCCCTCTTAATTCCTGCTTCTTTGCAATATGTAATTATCTCTTTTGAAGTGTATTCTCCACCATTAGAAAATCCAAAGTTTTTATTCTTATTTTAGTTAAGGTCTCTACTTTAGACCTAAATTCCTTGAAATTTTCAAATACTTTGTCCTTTGTTTTGAGTAGATAGATCCATGTCTTTCTAGAGTGATCATCAATTAAGGTTACATAATAAAGATGACCTCCAAGTGATTTGTTAACATAGGCCCACACACATCTGAATGAATGAGGTCCAATATTTGTTTAGACCTTGTTTCACTGCTTGTAAATGGTTTCCTTTTATTCTTTCCTAAGGCACATCCTTTGCATGTTCCTTCACGATCTTCTTTAATATTGGGAATTCCATTTACCAGTTTATTAAGAGAGGGAATAACCTTGTAATGTAAATGTCCATGCATTCTATGCCATAGTTTAATGGGATGGATTTCCTTGTGAACTAGTGCTCGAGGAGACAATGTTATTACTCTATATATACTTCCTTCATGAATTCCAATAACCCTAGCTTTATCAATGCTCAAATCTTTACCCTAAGCCAAAAAATTTCCATCTACAAAATTAATTCTATCACCTTTATATTCTAGGAAAGAAATTGAAATTAAATTCTTTTTCAAACCTGGAACATAGAGTATATTGTTGAGATGTAGCTTTGCTCCATTGTCCAGCTTCAAAGAAGTTGATCCCATGACTTTAACATCCTAGATTTTGTTGTCTCCCAATTCCACTGCATGAGAATATTGTTCCTTTGATAGAGTGTGAAGTTGTTTTCTATCACCTATCACGTGTCTTGATGTTCCACTATCAATGATCCATGCATTTTCATCATTGGGTGAACCTGTGAGTGCAGCCAAAAACCCTTTGCTTTTGACCTTGTTGAATGAGTTGTAGATGATTCTTTAGATCCAGATTCCTCCAATATTGAATCCCATTTTCAAGTATCTTATCATATAGGGAGTAGTCCTTTGTTTTAAGCCAATAGAGTGATCTCCAATCTTCCTTGACCTTATCTCTCATACCATGTTGAGAAATCAATGCTAGTAGAATCAGGGTTAGATTTCTCTTTCTTGATAATTACTTGTGAATTATGTTGGCTTCTTTATTTATTTATTATATTATATTTCATCAAGGAATTACCAAATTATGTGTGTCTGAAGATCACAAGAAAAGCAGGCACAATATGTAGGCACTCTCCCTGGGAAAAAACCCATATCTAGGGGAAAACCTAGTCAAACTTCTTCCTTCAGTAGTTGAGATAATCCAAGAATATTCATGCTAGACACAAACCTCCTCCAATCACCAAGTCAACCCTTCCTTCTAGCAACTTTGATCTAGATCTGCGACCTTGCAAAAATAATACTTCGACCCAACAAATTTAGAATTTCGACCTTCCCAGCAGCAGAACTTCAACCCAACACATTCAGAATTTCGACCTTCCCTACAACAAAACTTTGACCTAACACATTCACAATTTCAAACTTTCCAACAATAAAACTTTGATCCAATAAATAGCCCAATAAATTTTCATAAAAGAGAGAGAGATATAGTCCAGAAACTTCAATTTGCACTTGTTCCTTCTTCTCCTTGAATTTCACACTTTTTTTGCACTTCCTTGACGTGTATCAAAGTTGTTGAGTTGATATCCAAATAGATTGAACTGCTCTTGCATATATAACCTCTTTTGTTGGTCAAATTTTCCTCTTGTAGGCTGACTTCATCAGGCAAGGGACGACTTGGTCTAGAGGTGAAAAATTACATTTTTGACTCGATAATAATTCTTTTTACATGATTTAAAAGCCCAAGAAGGGTTTTATTAAATGGAAAATGACTTTAATGACTCATTATAAAACCTAGAAGTCCTCAATGGGGACTTTGACCTATAAAATGATGCCCCAAACATGAAACCCATGCTTTAATAAGTCATTGTAATAATAATAAAAAAATTATTTTTCATTCTTTGACTCAAATATAAATGTGAAGACATAACCTAGTTACATTCTTCAACAAAGGGTATACTTGAGTCTCAGTTGATAGAAAGCCATCCTGCTAGTTCTGAAGAATTGTTCGTGCAAATTCAATCCACTTGCAAAGACAACTCTGAATTCTCTTCTCTACTGTGATTCATGCTGTGATACCATGTTGAAATTTAATGTGTAGATTCAAAACTGCTCATGAAATTTACTAGATCACAATACTTGAAGCTACTTTATTCATATGCAGAAAGAAAATCACGACTAAGAACACAAATCATTAACATGCATCTCGATTCAACACACATACACAAAGACTTATTTAGGGGAAACAAACTTCTCAAAACCCCTTACTATCTGTGTTGCATTAATCAAAGAATAGAGAGGAAATACAATGTTTGCTCAAGCTTGAGAAACCCCTGCACTAGTATAATTTATCTCACTACCTCACAGACTGAATCAAGCCAGTACTTAGCCAATTTCTCAGCCTACCAAGCTCCTATTTCCTTGTGCAGTTTGATGAGGAATTAGCCCCCTATTAATTAAGGAAATTACTCATGAGAATTACGTAATTCCTTTAGGGCCTTCTTTGGCTGCATGCAGCACCTATATAACTTAGAAAATTCTACAACTGATAGTACACTACCCTTGAACTCCAATCTCAACTGGGTAACTTGAATTCTCTGCATGCATGAGTTAATTTAGGATATTTTATTAGTTTAACTGGATAATCACAAAGTGTGAAAAACGTTACACACCCTTGACTGAACCTCCACTAATTATACTAAGGGTGAGAAATACTTACACTGACAATAACTCAAATTGTCTGAAATAGATTGCTACAAATTAGCAATCAATTATGTATAACTAAAATAAAGTGTCTCCAACTCAAATTTAACAAGTTAACTAAGTCAAGATAGCTATGTCACCTGATTTAACTACCTCCAAGTATTTTATTGAATTTAAATTTAAATTTTCTCCTAATCTAATCAAGACAAAATTAAATTAGGACTTTCTTGCTGCATTTTCAACAATCACTATACTCATTCAACGCGTCTTGTATCTCAAAAGGTAAATCATTCACAGTAGTGGAAATAAGTGTAGTATACCTAAGGGGGATAATATCGGGTACAAAGGGAGGTACCCAAGGGAATAATGTAATAATGGGATGGAACATAGTAATAAATAAGGTGGTTAACCCGTATCATGTAAGGGACCACAAGTAGTTAGTAATAATGTAATGGGCCCATGGTATTAGATAGATGGTATTGAGGGAACCATGGTAATGACCCATGGTATTGTATGCATGAGGCCTATATAGAGACTAGAGACTCCACATTGAGGGATGTCAAGGATTATTGTATGAACAAACATATGGCTTGTGGAGTGTTTTCCTTCCTTAAGGAGTGAATGTATGGTGTTACCCTACCTTAAGGATTTTTATCAATAAAAAAACATTTCTATCTATTTCTATCTTGTTATTTATTGGGTATATTTGTATTTTCATATATTTTCATATCAGATCTATAACAAGTGGTATCAGAGCACTTTCTTGGGAAAAAGTGGAGATTTTTTTAGTTTTTGCAGGAACTTTCTGGGGTGGCGAGTTTGTAGATCATATCTGTACGTTTTGGGGCAAAATCTACAAAATCTAATTGTAGATCTGGATTCTTTGTGAAAAAATACCCAAGTTCAAAAAAAAAAAATCGACCGAATCGGAGTTCGGATAAAGGAGATATCGCTGATCTAAAAACTAGTGGCGTTGCATACATTTTTTGGGGCGGTGAATTTGTAGATCAGATCTGTATGTTTTGGGGCAAAATATGAAGAATCTAATTGTAGATCTGGGTTTTTAGTGAAAAAATATTCAGTTTGAAAAAAAATCGGCCGAATCGAAGTCCGGATGAAGGAGATCTCGCTAATTTAAAAATCAGTGTTGTTGCAGACATTTTTTGGGTAGCGCGTTTGCGGCACAGATCTATACGTTCTGGTGCAAAATATGTAGAATCTGATTACAGATCTGAATTATTTGTGAAAAAATACCCAAATTCAAAAAAAAAATCAGTCGAATCGGTGTCCGGATGAGGGAGATATCGTTGATTTAAAATCAGTTATTTTTCAGCAAATTTTTTGTGATGGCGGGAAAGTGGCAGTGCGAATAGGAAATTCTAGTGCCTAGATCAGGATTTCTACCACACGAAAAGATGCAGAATGGTTGTTCCATTTCTGACAAGGTCAGAATAGGGATTCTGAGCAATATTGACTAAATTGTGGCCACTTTAAATTTTCGCCAAGTAAGTGATTTTTTTTCGTGCCATCTAACAAGAGGTTTTTTATAGGAAAAGATGATAGCCCTACTATTGAAAAATTCATACAGAATCAAAAGATCACATATGGGAAACAATGGAAAATTTTATTATCGCTTGGTTTCCAAGATGAGGCTTACAGATGATGGAAATCAATTTACAACAAGCAGTTGTCTGAACTTTTGGAAAAAGAATTTGAAAAACTCCTTTTAGACAAATGGTCTCATGCTAGAAAACAAGATAATGAAAAACATGTGGGGTTATTTCTTACTGGTATCTCCTTATTGTAGGTTCATGGGTTGATTCAGAAGGAGAAGATCATTGTGTTTATAAATCCTAGCTGCAAGCATAATTTTATCAATGTTAATTTGGCAAAAAAATTGCAAGTTCCAACCAAACACATTGAAAACACATAGGTTGATGATGAGGATGTTCAAGTTTATAAGGATTTGAACCTTTCTATGGATAAGTATGTGTTTCATGATGATTTTTATACTTTAGATATGGATAACGTGGATTTGTTTTGGGATATCCTTGGATGGAATCCATGGGTACTATCAATATTAATGTGCAGAAGAAATTCCTGAAGCTCTGGTATAAAAAAAAGAAAATTACATTACAGGATATTTCCATCAATAAACAGGTAGAGACCACGGGGGTTGAAGTAGAAGATGTTCCAGGGATTGACATATCATATGATGAGCCATTGATGCTCGAAAACCACACACAAACATCAAACCAAGCACCAGTAAAATAGGTAGAGGCGGAAGCAGAAAATGTTACATCAGAGGGGGACTCAGTGGTTGAAGTAATATTGAAAAATAAGAAACAACGACAGGCACCACACCCGGTACCAGATACCCATCAGGCTCCATTAGGTGGTCAATTAAAGAAAGATGCATCGTTCGTTAACACTTCAACATATTGCCACCCACATCACCCCGCAAGAAAAAAACCAACAAGATGGCAACAAATTAGCCACAAGGACAACAACCCCGGCATGATAGATAGAGAGGAGCGAAGATCCACCTACTGCACATCAACACTGAAGAGCTGCCACGATCAACTTCCATCTCAAGCAAGCGAGGCACCAACAAGATCGAGGGTTCACCTTTCTCTTGGATGGCTAGATGCACGTGCATGGTGCCAGTGGACTACTCTTTTGAGTAGATCTTATTATTTGTGTTCTTCCCATGTTTCGGGGACAAAACATGTTAAGGGGGGTGGAATGTAGTATACCTAGGGGGGATACTATGGGGTACAAAGGGAGGTACCCAAGGGAATAATGTAATAATGAGATGGGCCATAGTAATAAATAAGGTGGTTAACCTGTATCATGTAAGGGACCACAAGTAGTTAGTAATAATGTAATGGGCCCATG
>APFE030393762.1:82122-94622 GCA_000404065.3 Pinus taeda
GTAATAATGAGATGGGCCATAGTAATAAATAAGGTGGTTAACCTGTATCATGTAAGGGACCACAAGTAGTTAGTAATAATGTAATGGGCCCATGGTATTAGATAGATGGTATCGAGGGAACCATGGTAATGACCCATGGTATTGTATGTATGAGGCTTATATAGAGACTAGAGACTCGACATTGAGGGATGTCAAGGATTATTGTATGAATAGGCATATGGCTTGTGGAGTGTTCTCCTTCCTCAAGGAGTGAATGTATGGTGTTGCCCTACCTTAAGGGTTTTGATCAATAAATAAGCATTTCTATCTATTTTTATCTTGTTATTTCTTGGGTATATTTGTATTTTCATATATTTTCATATCAGATCTATAAGAATAAGAATAACCCTGGGTTTACAAATCAAAGCAAAGTTCACCTCATTATCTTCCATCTGTTACAAAAATTCTTTCCCACACAACAATAATGTCTTAGAATCTTTACTCTCTAATGTACCCTCTTCTTACAAAGAAAACAAGATATGGTTGATGCCATCCTTCTAGAATTTGTAAATGTTTTTTTCTCATCATGTACAACATCCTTGTCAAACCGCCACAGTCTACCCATTAGAATGCGACACACATCCATGGGCATGATGTCACACATAATTTTATCCTTGTAGCTTCCTATTTGAAAATCCACTTCAAATTGTTCATTCACCAACATTTTATTACCCTTTTGAAGCCATGCTACTTTATAAGGTGTTGGATGCTTCATCATTTTCAGATTAAGCTTCTCCACCACTTTTGTAGACACCAAGTTGTCTGTGTTTCCACAATCGATCACTACCTTGTAGCATTTGCCTTGGAGTTGATAAACATTACTACACAAAGCCGTCCTCTAAGCTGGCTCAACAACTTCTTTCTCTGGTTTCAACAACACTTTCTTGAGCAATAGAGACTCTCCTGTCTCTGGTACATTTTTTGCTTCTAGTACCTTCTATTCCACTTCTTCTAGTGGGGAAACAAAAACACTTCTATGGCTTGCAAATCTATTTTTTAGAAATTCATATTCCATGGGTCCAAGATTGCCACACCTGTAGAAACAAATATCTCTTCCTCTACCTCTTCCTGATCCTATGGAAAAGGATCTTCAACCTCAGTAATATCCCTCTTGTTGTCATTGTGGACTTGAGAAACTTACTCCTTCCTTTTGTGTTGTAGATCTTCATCTACTTCATTGTTGTCCTCTTCCTCTTGCAGTACTATTTCCTCTAACAAAATTCTTCCTTGCAAGCTTCTCCTAAACATTCAAATCTAGCTAGTACATTTTTTCACCATTCTAGGCGAGAAAACATTGATTTTGTCTTTGATGTCCACCCTAAAACTATTAATATATATGGTTGTCTTCTATGGCAGACTCTTTTGCATATCCAACCCTAATGTTCACCTTGTAAAACTCTTTTGTGTACTCCCTGTTTCTGGGAAAACTAGTGTCTTTTTGATCTGCTAGTCCCACTAAGACAGGTAGCTATCTTAGAAACAAACAATTCAAAGCACTTCAAGATTTCCTTTATGTATGATAGATAAGAGAGAAGCAAAGAAGACCAACCTGTATCTTCTGCTTGACTCCTTGCTTGTTTCCTCTCTCCCTTGATAGAGCTTGCCACTCTTCTCCTACTTATCCCGCTTTAGAGAATACTTGTAGAGGCAAAGCAACAAAACAATATCAAAGCATCTCGATCTATGATATCATAAACAATGCAGAATCATAAATACATTGACCATACAATTTCATCTACAAATAACAAGATTCACAAATACACGATTATATGGAGGAAAACTCAAAGAACTTTATTGATAGTAGAAATAGAAGAGAGGATTACAACCTAGCTGTTTGATCCAACATCATCCTCCCAGCATCAAAGCCCTCTTCACCTCATGAAAAGCAAGATCACCCAACAATACAATGTCTATTCTCAAAGAGAAACCAACAACACTTCCTTACAAATTACAAAATTCCAGCCTCTAGGTCTCTCAGATGAGGGATCCATTTATAGATATTTGCAGAGGGGTGAGTCAGCTTCTGGGTTTTTGATTAGTGTCATTTCACTGATAGCTCTTGGTTCCACTTGGAGATTTCATTGATCTCTTACTCATCCTTGGGCGAATTCAGAGAGGCAAGTGTCATATGAGAAGTTTCTAGAAGATTCTCTGGGTTTCCACTTAGCAAACTGTCTCTGCCATTTGTCTGCTCTCGCTCATCGCACCCCACAGAAGGCTCTTTCAGTATGCATCGCACCTAGTTAGTGTAGCAGCCAGTATGCATCGTACCTTGACCATGGAGCAATTTGTATGGTCCAGTTTTGGCTAGTTCTGAGTGGTTTTTTAGGTGGAACTTCTGGGAAATGATGTACTCAGTTGACCATGATTCTTTAGGATGTGAAACAATACTTTTAGGGGTTCAAGAGCCCTTGGTTTATCGACATATGTGATTGGGGTTGCAGTGCCCAAATATGTCTATAATAGTTTCCCCCTAAAGCATGAGGTTGTACATCTTCCAATGTCAGGTGAAATGCTTTATCATGAGGATCCGAGGTATTCGAACTGGAAGGTGACCTGTATAAAATACAACACAATACATCATTTTCATATTATTTTCATGATCTAGCTGAGGTGTGCATTCCCATGTTCAGCTTTATAAATTCATTTTCATGTACATAGGACAGATAATGATCTGCTGTTGCAGATTGGTGATTCTTGTAGAGCCATCATCCCTTAGCTTGGATGATCATTTGTGCAGCTACTGTGTACATTTGATGTCTTTATCTTCCTGAATATATCGTATCCTGGATGGATGAAACTAGATCTGGGGTCTCCAAACTCGTTCAATCTTCACCCGATGTACAAGTCAATACATGTGAAAAGATGTCCTAAAGTCGAACATGGAAAGACATCGCCTGATTACCAGCCAATGATGTAAGCTGTTAACAGGCACGAGAGGAATCACCAATAATGATAATGACCCTGAAGGTATTGCAGTACAATTCATGTAGTGTGAATATAGGATCTGATATCGAACACCATGCAAAATCTTTCGGTCGAAGGCCATTGATGTAAAACTATCGCTAGAAGTGAGAAACTTATCATTGAGGCATGCAAGCTTCAAAGTACTGAAAAGGTTGTTCCTAAGTCAACTTCTTGGATAATGAGCTGATGTCGACAAGAAGTGACCCATCGTAGGAGGGCCTTAATGAATCCCACATATATGACACGAAACGGAGCAAATGATTTTCTGGAGGTGAAAATGATTTGATGATACAAGGTTCAAGAATGGTAGTCATGAAAAATGGGGGGTGAAGGTATTGCAGTGGATGAGGCGTTCGCTGGGTGGTGAGTTCTTTGAATGACTTCTCTTGAACATATCGACGACACTGAGATGGATTGGTAGCATTAACCCCAAAAATGGATGGTACGGAGGACCAATGGTGATGTGACCGGTGAATGGAATAACCCAACCTGACTCAATCATGGTGATGGAGTGAAAGTGTCATGTTAAAGAGCAACTTGCTACCAATGAAGTTTTTCAAGTTTTCTTCCCTTTTTCCCCAGTCGTTACTGACCAGTACCTCTTTATTTTTGTCAAGCTTGAGGAGGATAACATATGCCTGTTCTATAATTTTCCCTTCGAACAAACCTGTCACTATGTTTTAGCCAGCCTAGCGACAGTGAAACTCGTTCTTGTCCAGGTGAACAAGTTTGTCGCTATTGTTTTAACGAGTTTAACAACAAGGATAACTCGGTCCTTTACATGTTTAGAGAGTTTGAAAAGGGACGAAAAGGAAACTCTAGCAGTCCTTTTTCGTAGTATAATTCCTTAAGTCTGAAAAAGTATAAAATAATATGAAAGGGATGACTTTTCAATTGCTTTAGCGAGCTGAAAAAGACAAGCGCTCGATATTTTTGTGTTATGATCCCTCAGGTCCAAAAATATTAAAATGTAGAGGAGGGATGGTGCTTCCCCTTACTTTAACAAGTTGGAAAGGCCAGTAGCTCGACAATATTTTCATATTTTACGAGTCTAAAAAGATCTTAAAAGAGAATCATTTTTGAGGAACAAGTGATGTTTTCGGGTGGCAACTGGTTCCAGGTAAGTTTGGAACTTTTCAAACACGGCAGTGTAAAGATGGTGGCTAACAGAATCACTTGTCGCAGTTGTTCCTCAAAAGGGTAAACAATCAAGTGGAAGTGTATGATCGGCCAAAAGAATGGAGGT
This sequence comes from Pinus taeda, assembly GCA_000404065.3. NCBI lineage: Eukaryota > Viridiplantae > Streptophyta > Pinopsida > Pinales > Pinaceae > Pinus > Pinus taeda. The sequence goes on from APFE030393762.1 coordinate 86,375, forward strand.
GACGGTAAGAACACAACCAAGGCTCAAAAAGCTGATAGCAAGGCAATCACAAATATTATTTACCGATGGTGGATTCATTTTTTAATGAGCTTGAAGCGGAAGAAACTATGCTCAGTGGCGGGTTTATTTTTTAACGAGCTTGAACCTTGTGGAAACATTGCTCATTGGCGGGTTTATTTTTTAACGAGCTTGAACCTTGTGGAAACATTGCTCATTGCCAGTCGTTTTAAGATGTCTCTCATTAGTAGGTTCATTTTTTAGTGAGATTGCACCATGCGAAACTTTTCTCATTGCCTTTTTCATGCAGGTTGGAAACAACCAAACTACAGAGCTAACTACACTAAGAGCTAAGGAACTACTGAGGTTAGGTAGGATAGTTTTGTCTTTTGCCTAGATAAAACATTTCCTTTGCTTTGTTTGCGCGTTGCCAACAAAGGTGAATGGTGGATCACACCAATCACCTAACGTAAGAAGTTGTTACTAAGAAGCTAAACGACTAGAGATGCTAAGAAATGAAACTGGTCCATTTTTCATTTGTATAAAAAGGTTTGCATTCCCCTAGGTATTGAGAAAACGAGAATTTCCAAGTTACTTTAAGGAATTTCCTACATTTAAGCAGGATTGTTTCATCCACGGAGAAAACAAAACACTTCCTTAGCTCTGTCCATCAAAATAGACAAATGTGAATGGTGTGATCTTCCAATCACATAACTTACTAGGAGATAACTATTTCAGACTGATCCCATTTCCTACATGGAAATGGTGTTTTAGACCAGTCATATAACCTACAAGGAAATCTGTTTTTTCAGCTGGGTTCGCCTGCTGAAGCAGACCAGGGTGCATGCCCCTTAAGCTTCGTTACATTCACCGGACTACTTGCGGTAATTAGGTGGATGAACTGAAGGTTGAAGATACATTCTTGGTGCAAAGAGACCATTTAGGGATGATGTTTGACTCGTAGTTGTGTTTGAACCGGGAAACGAAAGTTGGTCAATGAGTTGCACCACTTTGCCTTCATGCGGGAAATACATCACTCAAATGAGTGTGGAAACAATAGCTCCCATGTTGTAAATGTAGTCATGTCCAAGGAGTAGATTGTAATCTAATGGTACTTGGACTACCATCATGTTCAAGTGAACGATTTTCCTTTTCAAAGTTATAGGCAACTTCGGAAGGATCCCTAACGATCGACTGGTTCCTTTGTTGAAGCCTGACAAATTTTGATTCTCAGGCAAAAGTGATGGCGAACCAAGTGCTTTCCAAGCAGTTGAGGAAAGGATACTCACGGAAGCCCCTTAATTTATGATAGTGCCAGACACGATCATTTTGTAAACTTGTACTATGATTCAGAATGGTACATTAGATGGAAGGCAGGGTCCCGCTAGTTAATTCCAATCGAAGGAAACAACTAAATTGCTTGGAGGGGGGACCAAATAAATAGCTGGATGAATCTCTCGAAATGGGGAACTTTCCTCCTGTTGTAAAGGAACGGGTAGATTTCCCCCATGTTCATCAGACTCTGTGTTAACAAAAAGAATTTGAATGGTGTCGTTCTCATTCTCTTTGGAAATTGTATCATCTAAAGGTGGACCTTCTGAAGGCAAGACTTGGTCGACTGCCATCTCGACCTATTGAATTTGGTCCAGTATGGACTCAGAAGGTTTACTTTCAATGATAGGTGTTTCAACTGACAATTGAGTTATGTCAGTAGGATTTTCAACTAGCGATAGACTTGGCAAGAGTTTCTTGTATCCAGGCGGAAGTCGCTGCGGTGAAGTAGGACAGTTATCCAAGATACTTTCGGCTTCGTCCAGAAAAGGACACCGGTGAAGGGCATGATTGCCTTCACAGAACCTACATGGAAATCTGAACTTTCCTTTTTTTCCATTGACTTCATTTTCACTATTCGATGGTGTGCTTTCAACATGATTGACAGAGGTTGATGACACCGGACGGTGCAAGCAGGGAGACCATTCTCTCAAGATTCGCAGAGTGCAAGGAAAATCTTGATGAAAGTGGTTTCCTTTGAAAATTATGCATGGAGATTTGGGTTTGGAAGGTTCGATGTGTGGATTTTCACTGGATGATGTATGGTTGCCCCCTTGCTTGACTGACTTCTTCTTCTTCTTCTCCTTCCCTTTCTTCTTCTTCTTAGTTACTTGGTTTTTAGCATCACTAGTTTCACCAAGCAAAGAGGAAGAAGGAGAAGGAGAAACAAACGAAGTAGAAGGTGAGGGAACAACTCCAGTATCATCTGGTTGCTGATTCCTGGAAGGGACAATGTAGCCATATATGGAGCACCAATATCCCCCAAGAAGAGAAAGGACTAGGATTCCCCCCAAGGGGAAATCCTTGATTGGTGGATTCCATTACCTCAACCTAAGATCAACAAAGGAACATGGATGTTATTTCAAATTAAATAAATTTTATGACGCTTTGACACAACTTTTTTAAGAGTCGAGAAAAAGCTAAAGATGACTCTAGTCGCCTTTTATTTTTAATGAGCTTGAAGTGACAAGTGCTCAGATGGACCTTTTCTTTTAAGGAGTCGAAAAGGAACGAAAGTGACTACTCTGGAAATCTAGACAGAGGGATTACCAAACCAATCGCAAAACTGCAATATACATCTTGGTGGAAATTAAAGAAAAATTACCAAGGATTTTGCGTACGATAGTCAATCTTCCTGAATGCTGTGTTCAGTGCATTGCGATCGATAGGGCGGCAAACACGGCTTCCTAGGGATAAAGGATAGTAGCCTATTGTGGTCTCTCAATATATACTCAACGGTACGGGGAGCAGAAGTCCGTACTAGCACTTGTCGTATCAAAGAGGAGGAATCACCCAACCTTTGATGAAAACGATAGTTGCCAGGCTTTACGATGCCAGAATACGTCTCTAGCCTAGACCTCTAGATGCGTTGCATTAGGTTCCAAAGCGTTTTTATGTTCACTGAGGTTTATTTTAGAGTTGATATTTTTAGAAGTTTGTCTTTCAAGGTTCACTGCATGATGTAGATGTAAAATTCCTAAATATGCAATCTAAAATGATAAACAGTCGTTTGTTTTCTTTTAGCAATGAAAATCCTAGCTACTAAGGAAAGAAGAGTATGATTCTTTCGATAGAGAGCAAAGAACACACACTAAATGCACTTTTCCTAAATCATTTTCTGCATGCAGTCTAAATGCAAATGCACATGCATGTATTTGTTTTTCCGTTTCCTTAATGTGAGAATGCCAAAAAGGAAAGCTAAGTACAGATCTGAACTATTTTCTTCAAAGCGACACTTCAACGATTTCTTTTCAAAACGAAAGGAAGACTAAGATGACACTTTCAATTTCGAACGGAAAACTGCTTTCGACACTTCAAATATTGACAATTCAAATCAAATACAATGGCAAAAGTACAATTGACTATCTAGAAGAGGAAGACTTTACGACACTCTTCTTTTCGACTCAAAATGACAGTTACGACACTTCTTTGCATCAAAAACGACAGTTCAATTAAGCTACTCTTGACAAAGGAGGACTGTAAATGATGAAAAATACATAAAAAACATTCACAAATCATCATCAATGGAGGCTGAATAATGTAAAGGAAGAAGGCTTCAACAATGATACACTAATCATAAGTAGCAAAATCACTTAATAGAGCTGAAAACAAGGAGGAAAAAACCAAATTCCAGAGAGAGAAACAGTATTAGTCAATCATCGTACCTGTCCTTAAGGGAAACAGAGATGCATCTCACCTGCAACACACGGGAGGTGTGATGTATACATGCTGCCAGTTACAGACAATGCGATGGACCAAGGAACGAAAATGAGTTTGGTTTTCACTCAAAATTTGCAGCTAAGTTCAGTGATTTAGGCTGAGCTATGATATATAGTATAAACAAAATACAGGGGTATGATATTATGAGGTTATTGAGCTACCACAAGGGCACTTAGGATGTTTTCAAGTCAAATGTTCAATTTATAAACCAACCCAGAGATTGACTGAAGCAACGTTGATCTACTTTGCACTTGCATAGCAAGGCCAGTTCGAAGGCTAGCTGGATTAACTTCATGCTCAGTCTGTATTTTATAAAGAAAACAACAGTAGCAAGAAAACAAACTATTCGATCCCCAGCAGAGTCATCATTTTGTTTCTTGGAAAACTAGTGTCTTTTCGATCTGCTAGTCCCACTAAGACGGGTAGCTATCTTAGAAAAAAACAATTAAAAGTGCTTCAAGATTTCCTTTATGTATGATAGATAAGAGAAAAGAAAAGAGGACCAACCTGTATCTTCCGCTTGACTCCTTGCCTGTTTCGTCTCTCCCTTGATTGAGCTCACCACTCTTCTCCTACTTGTCCCGCTTTAGAGAATACTTGTAAAGGCAAAGCAACAAAACACTATCAAAGCATCTCGATCTATGATATCATAAACAATGTAGAATCAGAAATACATTGACCATACAATTGCATCTACAAATAACAAGATTCACAAATACACGATTATATGGAGGAAAACTCAAAGGACTTTATTGGTAGTAGAAATAGAAGAGAGGATTACAACCCAACTGTTTGATTCAGCATCATCCTCCCAGCATCAAAGCCCTCTTCACCTCATGAAAAGCAAGATTGCCCAACAATACAATGTCTATTCTCAAAGAGAAACCAATAACACTTCCTTACAAATTACAAAATTCCAACCTTTAGATCTCTCAGATGAGGGATCCATTTATAGATATTTGCGGAGGGGTGAGTCAGCTTCTGGGTTTTTTATTAGTGTCATTTCACTGATAGTTCTTGGTTCCACTTGGAGATTTCATTGATCTCTTACTCATCATTGGGCGAATTCAGAGAGGCAAGTGTCATATGAGAAGTTTCTAGAAGATTCTCTAGGTTTCCACTTAGCAAACTGTTTCTGCGATTTGTTTGCTTTTTCTCATCGCACCCCATAGAAGGCTCTTTCAGTATGCATCGCACCTGGTTAGTGTAGCAGCCAGTATGCATCACACCTTGACCATGGAGCAGTCTATATGGTCCAGTTTTGGCTAGTTCTGAGTGCTTTTTCAGATAGAACTTCTGGGAAATGATGTAATCAGTTGACCATGATTCTTTAGGATGTGAAACAACACTTTTAGGGGTTTAAGAGCCCTTGGTTTATCGACATTTGTGATTGGGGTTGCAGTGCCCAAATATGTCTATAACACTCCCTCACAGTCGTCGATTTATACGTGAGATTTTGCATCTACTCGAATAAAGTGAGCTGATAATCCTGTTGACCACTCTATCTCAATGACCCCATAATAGTACACCGCATTTTTTGCAAAAGAGATCTATCATGTTTGAGTGTTTGTATCATTCAGATTCCATCATCAGTCGACAATTTGTTAACGATGTAAACCCATTCAACATGGTTATAATTTAAATGATCTTAGTAAGACCGTCATGTATGTAACAACCTAGGTAAGCATAGTATTTTGATGATGGTTTCTACCTTAGGAGGTTTTTTGTCTCACTGATTCATCTGTGTCTCTAGACACAAATAATCGAAATTTTTTTTCCCTCCAACCTCACCCCAAAACTATGGTGGATTTTGTCATCAATATATTAAGTGAGTCTTAGTGTTTTTTATCGAGTCCTTGTAAAAGTAATTTGGTAATAACTCTAGCTCATTGGCCAGATTATTTTATTAGAGATTACTTAGTCTACTAAATCATATTTTGTGTAGCAAAAATGGGTAAATGTCGAGGGTTTATAACGCAGGTGTTCCCCCTTCATGTATTGAATTATAAAATCTTCATGTAAAAAATATTTAGTGCATGGACCCTCATAATTAGACACCATGGCTAAATATTAGAGGGTTGGAAAAATTATTAATCCCCTCATAAGTCAATTAATTGAAATTTTTGGCATAGTTAAATTAAAATCTTAAGCCATAAATTTAATTAATTTTGTGTCTTAGATAAAATTAAATTCTCCAATGGTGAAATCAGTGGGTTTTAAAGAAGTTAATTTTTGGAAGTCCCCGACCAAGGGAATATTGAAGAAATCAAGAAATTTTGGACCCCTGGGCTTTGGTGGTTAAGTGAAAGTCAAAATTTTGAGAAAATTAACTCAAAATAATTAATTTTGAGTTAATTAAAAATCAATTAAATGAAAAATTCTATTTTTCCTCAAAAATTAAATAATTTCAATAGTGATGATTAAAGATTAGTTAAATTTCATGAACAATTGAGATTAATTTGACAAGGATCAAGCCAACCAGTCGTTGGATATTTTACCTATAAATTAGAGGTCGGTGTTAGCGAATCTTTTCATCTGATCTTTGAATCATGTACTAAGCTCTCAAGCTCTCTTTGAAATTAATGCAAAAGTCTTTAGGGTTTCAACGTGCGGTGGTGTTCCTCTTCATGAATTTATGGTAACATTGTTTTAATTCTTGCTTAATATTATGTGAAAACTATCAATCAATAGCTCTATTAGAATAATCTAGAATTTAGTTTGTTGGATCTATGGTAGCTTTTTTAATTTTGATCAAAGTAGCATGGAGCTCTATTTCTTGAGAATTTCATTGTTGTTATATTTCTTTACCTGGTTTTGATGGTTGGTCTAGTGTTTGCATGCGATCTCTTAGGTTTTCGTTGAGCGTTTGGGGATAGTCTTTGGTTGGACCAACCAACTCTTAGCTTATATTTTTTGAAGAGCCTACCTCATATAAGCTCTAGGATTTATCTAATGAGAATTTCTTTTTCTGCAGGGTGTTTTTGGGCTAGTTCTCTCTAAACATTTCAATTTTTTTTAAATATTTTGTGGAAAAATTCATAGATCTGGCTAGTAAGAGCCTTAGATTATCAGATATGGGAGTGGAGTTGGACTCATACTCTTCAGATCTGATAGATCTGCAACCTTTGTGCATAGATCTGTAAATATTTGTTTTTATATAGATCTGAAAATTTTCTAACTTGGGTTTTGGGGTTTTTATTTATTTTGTTTTATATTTGGGTTCTAGGTATTTTTGTTTTCGTCTTTGGAAGTGCAGATATGAAAGAGAATTTTAATTTGAAGCCAGATCTAGATCCTGGAGGGAAAATAATGGCCTCAATACCATTTTGCATGGACATTATTACAAATTAATTTCAGTTTGAAGGTTTCAAATTATGATTTGATGTTTTTATGAGAGAAAACTTTAAAGCATAAATATGTTGGCTTAAAATTTCAAATTCAGGGCAATTTTTTTTTTTTTTTTTAATGGGATTCTTGGGCTACCATTTTTTGCTGCGTTTTTCTCCTCTCCGGGAAAATTCGATATTTTTTCTTCCTCCTTCTTGCTGTGTTTTCCTTTTATTTCTTCCTCGTGCAACCTTCTTTTCCCTTGCTGCCAAATCACAACCCTCTCTAGTAGTGTTTTTTATTCTTTCATTCAGCATGCTCCTAATCCCTGTGTTTTTTCTCCTCTGTGCTCGCATTTCCCTCTTTGATGCCTGAATTTTCTCGTCGGTGCTCCCTCTCTTCTATCCCTCGCCCTTGTTTCTCCCTTCTCCATGTGTGTTCTCATATTCTTCATCGTAGCTCCTCGATCTGTGTTGTTTCCTAGCTTCCCTCTTCCACTTTTCCCTTCTGCTGCTGTTTGATCCCTTCATTGCTGCCATCTGCGTCGCTTTCTTCTCACCATTGACTCTCCCACTCTGTGCCCCTCTCATTCTTCTCTCCCTTCCATCGTTGCCCGCATTTCCTTCTTCCCTCACTGCCCCTTTTCTCCTCCCTGTTGGCTTTCCTTTATGCGTTCTCTTCTAATGTTGGTAGCCCGAGCTCTCCATCACATTATTTTGTTTAACCCTATCTCCCCAACTCTGCTACGATTTCAACTTTCATATTTTTATTTATTTTTGATTTGTTCAATTTTTTAATTTTTTAATGTAATATATATATTTTTAAAGAAATCGATTTTTTTTTTTTTTTTTTTTGTAACAAAAGAAAAAAATTAAAATTTTGACCTTGATTTTGGGCTTTAAAAAATGAATTAAATTTAAAGGAAAATTTGAAAGGCTTAAACAATTCCAAGTTAAAATTTTTATGTGGCCTCTGGCCCATTAATTTTTTTATTAACTAAGCCTTTTCTCACATTTGCCACATTCAAACCTTATCCTTCATTCATAAACTGTATCACATTAAAATTTCTGAAGGAATAATTAAGTTTTTAATCTAATGTTCCTTTTGGGGTTTTTGTGTTAGGTGTTTGGGATTTTAAATTTTTCAAAGGGAA
>APFE030393762.1:95103-258525 GCA_000404065.3 Pinus taeda
AACATTTGAATTTCTTGGTTCTACATGGTAATTAATTTTTGAAATTTAATTTCCAATGTATTTTGCATGCTAATATTTTGAGCATTTTCTTATGTTTGACATCTATTGAAATCTCTTGTCGTTAAAGTAATTCTGAATGTGGTTTAATTATTTGAATTATTGAATATTTATTACCTATTAAACTTTTGAGAATTCTTCAAGTAATTTTTAAGTACTCTTTAATGGAACTGTGGTAAATTGCATATCTTTCGTTTCTTAAACCAAGTATTTTTGAGCATTTATTGGCATTGACATTAAATTGTGAAGAAGCTTTTATTCTCTTTGAGCTATAATTGTATTAAAAAGATTTGAATTAAGCTTGTGGTTTAATTGTGATATTGCTGAGAAGTATCTTTTAGTCTTTGTCTAGTGAAGTGAATATTCATGTTAGGTGATTAAAGGTTTTGGCTCGATAAGCTTGGTCGATATAAAGATAGGTACCCATCCATCTTTGTTTGAGAAACCTGCTTTTAATATTACTTAAAACAATGAGCTTGCAGTCGTCAGAGTCACAGCTCTTTGCAGCGCTGAAGGCACCAAGTATGTTAGATTTTCAGAAGAGGTATCGTTAATCACACCTTAGTGTGCATCACCTTATCTTCTCTCTGCCAATTACTATGAAATCAGACTCAATATAGAAATGATCGAAGGGTTAAAACTTAGATAGGCATTTAACTAAAATTAACCAAGATTCTTGCATCCTAGATTAGTTTTAGGATCAACATTTCATATAAGATAATTATTCATCCAAGCATAAGTTTCTAATCAATTACTTGGTCCGGAATTTCCTTGCAATATTTTTAACTCCATAATGCACTGGTATCAATTATTTAAATCTATAAAATCCTACAAGCCTTGCTAAATCTAAATCAAGTACTTGGTCGCTTAACTGTGTCTCCCGAATTGGTTGGTTCCCAACAAGTTCTCTTTCTTTCCCTTTCCGTAGGATCTACCCACCCTTAGCTTGTTGTTGGGAGACAAACTAAACGAAGAGATTGGGGATCAGGGTGACAACCCCCCATCTGATTTATTGTCGCGGTGCCTAGACTTTCTGCGCGACAAAATTTCTTGGTGCCATTGCTGGGGATAGATTTTTTTTGTCCTTGGTCCTCATGACATTTTTTTAAAAATCATCTAATATTTTCCGCCATTCATTAGCTCGTAAAGCGACACAACATTTTTTGGCGCCGTTGCCGGGGATATCATATTCTTTGCGCTTCAACGACATTTTATCTTCATTTATATCATCATTTCTTATTCCATCAAGGCCACATTTTCTAGTGCCATTATCTTTTTTCATATTTTTATCTTTCCTCATCTCATTAATCCTTTCATTTTCCATTTAGAACCTAGAAATTTTGGTTGGTTTCCTATTTGGGTGGAAACACCACTTATTCATCCATTAATCCTCAGACAAGAAACCATCCTTGGTATCTCTCTGCTTTCTCCTTGACTAACCTTTCGGTTTTTTCCTTTTGGATATGTTACACAATATTTTGTTACATTCCCAACTCTGTACTCGATGTGTCTTCCTTTGTGCCACTGCTGTCACAAATGTTGTAAAGTGACAAAAGTTGTGTAAACTCATTCACCATGAATTATATGCTCAATACATCCCTGAAGAGATGGAGAAAAACCCTAATTTTCAAGACCAACACTACTTTAGTAGGAAAATCCGTGCTGGTAACCTTTTGTCTAACTAGTGACTAGCGCCGTCAGCGCGACTTTTGATAGGAAAATCCATGTTGATCCTCTTCAGACAGTGTCTCCAAAAATGGAGCAGAAGCTTCTTTTACTAGAAGCCTCGAGAACAATGAGCTGGTAGTTTTTGGATGAAGATATTGTCGATTAATCCCATTTAGAGCCTTTGATCCTACCTTTATGGATCTTACCTTTGAGATAAATATGATCTTCCCCCTTTGGTGGATCTCTAACCTCCTCTCCATAACTATAAATCTGTTCTTCACTTTCCTCAATGGGTTGATCATTGATGGTTTCGATTCTTCTGCTCAATTATGCTTAGATTCTGCCATTTTGGTGAGAGAGGAAAGGAGAGCTTTTTAAGTTTGGCTTGGACTTGGAACCATCCTTAAGGAGGCCTTCAAAATAAAGGCACCGGTTTTATGCTTCGCTCTTTGATTTAATCATTAATACAGAGCATGTTTTACTTCCCATAATTTCGTCTATGATGGTTTTCTTATTACAATACTCCTTGATCTGTTGTATAACTTATATTGGGATGCATATGCTATGATATTTTTGTCTATATAAATCCTCTCTGTGGACATAGACGATCCCTTTAGCCCAATGAGTGGGACTAGCAACCTACGTAACAATATACATGACACTTTTCGAAATTACAATCGAAATGAGAGAAGAGGAAGATGACCTACCTCATTTTGATGCTATAACATACTCCTTTGCTGAAGATCTCAAACCGCTTGCTCCTCAGGCTCAACTCTATTTCTCACAATGTTTGGATACCTGCATAAGAGATCAAAGACCCAAGGAAGCATACAAGTGCACCAAGCATAATCAAAAGTAATCTACTTAATAGATCGAGGAGCATTAAGGTAAATGATGCATTAACACAAACATTTATGGAAAGTGAACCAATAGTTGTATATATTAATGAAATAAAAGAGGAAGGATACAACTAATCCTTGATGTCAATAAGCTCTCCTTGAGTGAATGTTCAAGTCCAAGCTCAAGCTCTCCAAATACTACTTCTCCAAGCCAAATGAGTAGCATGTAAGCACTATCTCAGCATAAAGGTGCAAATAATCAGAGACCAACCATTTGGGAATGGGAGATGATGAATATATAGGCAGGGAAAAGGAGTTAGGATCTCTCCAAGGATAGAAGAAGGCGCTCATCTCAAGGAGGTAGCTCGTAGGGATAAGATCAAAGGGAAATATTAGGAGAATCCAACCACATCCACACCGAAAAACCTCTAGCTCGTCATTCTAGAAGGCGCTAGATCACGAAGCTTCTTGTCCTCTTTAGGAAAACTTGCCTTTTAGGGATCAACGTGAGTATCCAAGTAAAAATCACCCTGGAGGAGCAAGGCTAGTATAGTGAAACTTGTCATGAACACTAGTTACCAGTGTCACAGTCGCGTTGGTCCTGAAATTAGGGTTTTAAAGCTTACTTCTTTAGGGAAGGCTCAAGGCATGTTTCCATCAGTGTTTCAGGGAGGATTTGAACTGCATATTAGGATGGGTATAATACATGATTACCAAGTTTCGGGTAACTTGGGGTATGACACAAGGAAGTGCAAGAGGTGTGAAAAAATACCGTGTAACAGATGCCTCCTAAAGCATGAAGGCAGAACAAGGAGTAATTAGGTGCTCAGTATTTAGCTCAAAAATAAAAGTTCTCAGATTGGCTCAAAACCTAAAAGACCGCGTCTGTCTCGGAAAAATGATCCTAGCACAACTCGTTTCGTCGAAAACTGAGTTTGTATGAGAAAATTATTATGTTATGATCGCTTTGCTAAATAGGTGAAATTAAAAAAAAATGCCCAGTTAGAAGTCTGTACTACTGACGTGGCAGGTGACTAGGCATGGTCAATGTTGGTCAACAAAGAATCAGGATTGCACAAGTGTCATCATTTGGTTGGGTTGTACAATGGTGATTTGGCGTGTTTTTATTGGTTTGATTTTAGACCAATGGAAGAATGCCACATGGAAATCCTGGGGGCAACCACGTGGCACCTCCCAAGGGTCAGGTTGGATATATATGTTTGATAATTTTTTTTGGCAAAAGTCAGAGTTGAACCACAATGTATCGCCTGCAAACTCTACACCTTAACCGTTTGCTCTACACAATGTTTCTTAACCAATGTATTCACCGCATATGTTTCTTAGCTGTTTGGAGGTTGGCGGTTAGGGGAGGGCTAGCCCGCAGGCCATCCCTCCCCCCATGTGAACACAATACCACAAACCGACACGGTCACGGTAACTTTGGCGGATCCAACCAAACAACTCTACAAACTGTAATCATGTGAAAGGAAGTGAGGTGACATCAAACAGTTATCCAATGGTTCTAACCACCACTCCAATGGTTAACATGTGAACACAACAAAGCATAATGCCTCACGGTTAGTCAGTTTCGACGGTTTCAACATTCCATAACCGCAACGATTAATGCAACTTAACTGTTCCATGTGAACATTCCACAAAAGAGCTGTAGGTTATGATTGTTCTTAGTGCTAATCCCGTCTTAAATTTAATTAAACACAATTTATATTAATTAACTGCAAGTTTAGTCTGGCAGTAAATTTGGTGGTGCCCCCAAATTCGGGCTTGCCACCAAATTTAGCGGCGTTAACTAGAGATGTTCCAGAATTGGAGGAGAAAATGTAGGAAAACACTGACTGAGCCATACAAAAGTCAAATTTCGACCAAATTGAGATTAGAAAGAGGTGTTCTTGGCTATTTTGGACATTATAAACATATTGGTGCAGGTACTAAGAGCCATAGAGCTTTGTAAAACAACATTTTTCCACTTTGAGCTAATACAGAGTTGCAAGCCATGGAAGCTAAACCAAGGAGATGTAGCTCAGGAGGGGTGAACTCCTTCATCAAAACACTGTGTTAATGTGTCTCTTTTATGGTTTTCTACACTGTGAATATTTGCTGTTCAGTATTATTTTCTGAAGCTATTTTTCTCATGAATGTCTTTTTAAACTTAAGGAAATTTACCTGATTGTATGCACAAACAATTAATGAAACCTCAGCACAAGAAGCAATAATCACGCACATGTTTATAAATCTGTAATTGTTATTAGCACATAAAAACTAATCACACAAAAACAGATCAAGTAGGTATTAGAGCAAAGGTTGAATTGCTTGATTGCTTAAGTTTGTGCAATTAGGGTTTTAATGATTGCAAAATTATGATGCTTACAAGGTTAAAGTTTCATAAAGGAGAAGGGAAACTATTGGTTGTAACTCCTAAGGTAATGCCCAGAAGAAGGAGAGCCACAAGGCCACAATCTCCACCACCCAAAGTTCCAATTACAGCTGCACTTGAAACTCCTTAAGTTTTTCCTTCAACTAAGATTGAATAGGTACAAGTAGTACCAATTTCTGAGTCTGAATCCATAGCCATTATGTCTAGAGAAAGAGAGACTGAAGGTTCCTCTTCAGAAGAGGAAGAATTCAAGAAAGATTTCTTCACTTTAACTGAGATAGTTAAAGTCCTTTATGAAGAGAGGAACACTAGAATGGTTGGAGAGAGTTCTAAACCTCCACATGGAGAAGGAAGCTTAGAGGACAAGAAAGATAAGAAGAAGGATTCCAAAGGGAATGGTGGAAAGCCACCTCCATATCCATCATCCTCATCATCTTCCTAATAATACTCACCATCTCACACAACATCATCTTCCACTACCAACATTGAAACTGCCCATACTCATTCAAAAACCCCAAAAGGAAAGACTCCATTACTAAAATTGGACATAAAATTTGAACTTCCCATGTACGATGGAGAGGTGAATGTAGAAACGTTGGAAAATTGGATTCAACAGTTGGAGGTATACTGCATAATTCAGAACCTTTAAGAAGATGACATAAAGATCGAGTTGTATTCATTGAGGCTAGAAGGAGATGCACTAGTTTGGTGGGAAGCAAATACTCAAGAGGAAATGAGAATCCATGGTAAGATATCCATCACTTGGGTTGAATTTGTTTATGCAATTAAAAGAAAGTTTTATCCTTTAGCATATATGCAAAAATCCATTATGAGTTGGCAGAATTTTAGGCAGCTTAAAGGCAAAATAATCCAAGATTATACACAAAAGTTTAGGAAAAGAGCTTTGTTATTAGGAGTGAATTTGAATTCCCAAGATACACTACTGAAATATATTGGGGGTTTACATTCCTATATGAAACATACTATTCTTATGTTTAATCCAAATACCTTAGATGAGGCATGTGTGCAAGCCATGCACCTTGAATCTAGAGGAAAGAACATTCAGGAAGAGGGTAGTAAGAGGAAGCCATTTAAGGGTAAGGAGAAAGAGAAGGGTGGGAAATGGAAGGGAAATAAAAATGAAAGTGTGAAGAAATAAGGGGAGAAAATCACATGTAAACACTGTTCCAAACAGGGGCATGATGAAGCCCACTGCTGGAAATTGCATCCCGAATTAAGGCCTAAGAAACAAAACAATAAGGGGAAATAAAATACAACCGCTACCACATAACATGAACTTGGTTCAGATTCTGGTGATGAGACCAAGTTTTTAGCCATGGTTACAAAAGGAAAAGAAACTATTGCAAGCACTAGTTCATCACTTAGTCAAAATAACACTCCAAATGAAGAGTCAAGAATAGAGTTGTTTCATGTTAGAGTGATTTCAAATCATACAAAGATTGATGCATTATTTTATAGTGGGTCACAATCAAACTTGATCTCAGAAGACTTGGTAAAAAAACTAAACCTTGAAATTGTACCTCATCATAAGCCATATCCATTGGGTTGGACAGTTAACAATGCAAATTTATAGGTTACAAGGAAGTGTTTATTCAAGTTCTCCATTACTGAAAAGTTCATTGATGAAGTTGAGTTAGATGTAATTCCACTTGACATATCAGGAATCATTTTGAGTAGTCTTGATTTGTATGATAGAAAAGTAGTATTTTATCACCATGACAACAAATACATATTTCTCAAGAATGGGGTGGAGTCCACAGTGAGAGCCCATCACAAAAGGCTGAACATTTCTTTGGTTAATGCAGGGCAAATGAAAAGACTAGTAAATGCAAGTAACTTTTTTGTGCTTCTCATGATCAAGAAAAATAATAATATTGATTATGAATCTTTTGAAGGTTGTGATGATAAAAATTAAAATCTGATTTGTTTGATGTGGTAAGAAAGCATGGCGAGATGTTTCAGGAACCAAAGGGGTTACCACCCAAGAGGGGAATTCAACATGAGATTTAGTTGCAACAAGATGTTGCACTTCCGAACATTGGCATGTATCACATGTCTATTATGGAGAGCTTGGAAATCAAAAAGAAAATTCAAGAATTGTTGAGCAAAGGTATCATACACCCATCTACTTCTCCATGTGGTTCGCCCATTGTCTTGGTGCCAAAGAAGGATGGAACTTGGCACATGCGTGTGGATTTACGTGCACTAAATAAAATCATGGTAAAGAATCATTATCCAATCCCAAGAATTGATGATTTGATTGATTAGTTGAGGTATGCAAAGTATTTCACTTAGTTAGACTTACGAAGTGGTTATCATCAAGTTAGGGTAGCTGAAGAAGACATTTGGAAAACTGCATTTAAAACTAAACAAGGATTGTTTGAGTGGCTTGTTATGCCTTTTGATCTTACAAATGCTCCAGCTACTTTCATGAGGGTAATGAATGATGTGTTGAGACCATTTGTAGATGATTTTGTCATTGTCTACTTAGATGATATCCTCATATTCAGCAAGTCAAGAGATGAACATGTCATGCATGCAAACATAGTACTTGATGTCTTGAGAAAATAATATTTGTTTTTAATGATGTCAAAGTGTTGATTTGGCAAGAATTATTTGGTGTATTTGGGACACATTGTTGGAGGAGGTGAGCTAAATATAGACCCATCTAAGGTTGAGGTCATTATAAAGTTGTCCAAGCCCAATATAGTTGCAGAGGTAAGAAGCTTTTTAAGGGTAGCACAATATTCGAGAAAGTTTATTGCTAATTTTTCAATTGCAACTCCATTACATGCATTGACAAGTGTCAAGAAAGTCTTCCATTGGGGAGATGTACAACATAAAGCATTTGATGCTTTGAAGCAAAAGATAAGTTCAACACCGATATTGGCACTTCCGTAGCTTAGACAGCCATTCAATATTCAAATAGATGCAAGTGATTATGCCATAGGAGCAGTTCTATTACAACATGCTAAGCCCATTTCATTTCATTCTGAAATCTTTAATGGAGCTGTAACTAACTATCCCACATATGAAAAAGAACTTTATGCATTGGTACAATTTTTTAAGAAATGGAAGCACTATTTGATGGGGAAGGAGATCATCATCCATACCAACCATCAACCATTGCAGTACTTACAGTCACAGTCAAAGTTGTAGCGGTCATGACATTTCAAATGGATGGGTTTTATACAACAATTTCATTTGGTTATCAGGTATAAAAAGGGAATCTACAATAAGGTAGCTAATATGATTTCAAGGCCTATTGTAAATTCATCTGTTATACTCAAGCATAATTCTATTTTGCATGAAAGTTACATAGAACAATATGCAGATGATAGTAAATTTCAAGAAGTATATGCAAGCTTGAGTCAAAGAAATCAAATTGAAGAGTTGGATTATCATGTACATAACAATTTGTTGTATCAGTTGGACAAGTTGTGTATTCCACAGGGAGAAAGAAACAATATCATAAGGGAGGCACACACTTCATTGATTGCTGGACACTTTGTGTAGGCAAGATAATAACGAATCTTCAGAGGTATTGTTATTGGCCATGCATGTTGGATAAAGTTTTTCGTTTCATAAGAGGATGTTATTTATGTGCTACAAGTAAGCCTGGCAATAGGAAACTTGGTTTATACACTCCACTTCCAGTACCTTCACGTCCATGGGAGAGTATCTCAATGGATTTTGTAGGAGGTATTCCATTGTAAAGGAAAGGCCATGATTACTTATATGTAGTTGTAGATAGGTTCAACAAAATGTGCATATTAACACCATGTAAAAAGCAAATTACAGCTGAACAAACAACTCAAATTTTCTTCCAAAACATTTGGGTTCATTTTGACCTTCCTACTTCTATTGTAAGTGATTGAGATTCTCGATTTGTTGGGAATTTTTGGTCAAATTTATGGGACATGATGGAAACAAAGTTGAAGAAGAGTACAAACTTTCATCCACAAACAGATGGACAAACCAAGGTGGTTAATAGAACAATTATTCATATTCTTAGAGGATATTGCATCAAACATCCCAAGTTGTGGGATGAACAATTGAATTACATACATCATGCATACAATTGGGAAAAGGATTCTTCCACAAACACATCGCCATTTGAGGCATTGATCTGAATTGGATCCTAGAACACTCTCTAAGTTTTCATGATTTTTTCAAATTATGCTAAAAGATTCAAGTCCTAGAAAAATCAAAGCTATCAGAAGGAATCCTTGTAACAGTTGTAGTTGTGGCTAAAGCGGAGAAATGAGGACCCTCAGTCGAGCGTGCAAACCGTTGGCCCATGGTAACACGCATTGGCGCAAACTGGCAAAACCGGAGGCCAAATCAAGAAACAGGGGTGGTTTCTGATACACGATTAGTGCTAAATCGCGTATCACAAGGCATCTCCCTCAGTGAAGGAAAGCCTTGATGTGCCTGGACCCAAAATCGCTATAAAATTTGGAAAAGTAACACATTCGGTTCCATAGCGCGGGATTCCACAAACCAGCAGGATATTGGAAGGCCTTGAGGCGGTAAGTAGTTTTGATTGAGTCCCACCTGATTCCACACATCGAGTGACACGTGTTCGATGGATGAGAGAGAAAATCGCCTACATTAGACAGGTAAACATCGTGTGGCTTGTCCACCTGATATGAAGGACGACCGTAGGATCTGGGGGGCCCAGATCAATGTCAGAGATATGTCCTGATGACTGACCAGATTTGACACGTCAAAAAGCAAGATGATAGGGGATTTGAAGTCCGAGGTGGATGATGAGTTGGCAAACAATTCATGATTCGCGGGCGATCTTAAAGTAAACAGAATTGACAGCCATTCAAAAATACTCAAGGAATTTGATACCCAGTTCGTTGGGAAACAGGTGGACACCTCCCTGCGAGGCGTTACCCAGTGATGATGATGTAGAGCAGAGGAATTCGAACGGACAGAGGTAAGGAAGCCAGAAGGCTGGGAAGCAGAAATGAACAGTCAAAAGAATAGACTGGCTTTAAAGCCATGACTTGACAGAAGCAGAAAAACACAGAGAGGAAGCCAAGAGTTAGCTAGACGTAGGAAGCTAATAGCAGAGAATAGAGAGTAGAAGTCGAGCTGACCTGAAGGCAACATCGATCTAGACAGAGCCAGAGAGAGTCAAACAGTTTGTGTACTCCATTGAAGGCTTGAGAGGTTCAAGCAAACTCCTTGGCATAAGCCTGTCATACTACTGTGACCCTTAGAGGTCGAGTTTCAGTAAGGAGAGTCTGCGCACTCCATTCCTGCTGACTTCATTTTGTTTAGTGAGTCTCGAATTGAGCTCACTGTTGTAAAAAATCTACTTGAAAACATAATAGAGAGACCACCACTAAAAGGCTGGAGCAGGAGATGTAGCCCAGGAGAATTGGGTGAACTCCTTATTAAACTTATTTTTTTACATGTTTGATTGTTATGTTTTCTCTGATTTCCAAGAGAGAATTAAGAGGATATATGATCGAAAGGCAAAGGCGGACAAGTTTGAAATAGGAGACATAGTGCTGAAATGGGATGCAAGGAACAAAGAGAAAGGTAAACATGGAAAATTTGAAAATCTTTGGAAAGGACCATACAAGGTTGCTGCATATCGGGGCCAGAATGCTGTCCTTTTGCAAGAGATGAATGGTGAAGACTATCTTGGTGGGCTGGTCAATGGTCAGCTCCTTAAACAGTATTATTTGTGAAATGTTTTCTGCTGTCCTACTCATCATTGTATATACCGGTTTGCTTAAATTCCATTGCAAGTGTGTACTTTTTTCATCCTTCAGTTTGGGGTCCGAGATGAAGGCTATAAAATTGAGGTTTGATTTCAGTTTTGGTTTGGTTTGTTATATTTAGATCTTTAAGTCGATTTCAGTCTTGAAAATAAGTCAATTTTGAGTCACATTTCAGTCCTGAAATTTAGTCATTCAGTCAAGAGTTTGGTTTTGACTTGTCGAAGTTATTGACTCCATAGCCGAATGGACGAAGGCACTGCTTGCTTTCCTAGAGATCTGTAGTTCTTGGCACCTCCAAGGAGCTACCATCCCCATTGGAGCCAATTTTAGTGTCGGTATCTTCATCCCTCCATCAGAGATAAAATCCTCTTGTTGCATTGCATATTAGGTGTCCCGCCCAGTCAGCTGAATTCCATTAGGCGCACGGATCATCTAACAGTAGTGGCTTCTCCTATAGTTTTCCTCATGTCATTTACCTGCTGGCCTGTGTTTCTTCATCAAAAATCATATACATTCTCCTTTTTGTCTTAAAGTTTGCAAAAGTCTTTTCTAGGGTTTCATTGTAATTAGGTCTAGGGTTTCATAAAAAAGGGTTTCAAAATGTGCAATAACAACCAGCAGGCACATGAGGAGGTTACAATACCAATAAAGTTCATAATCAAGTGCTCAAAGATGTATTTTTTCTCAAAACTCTGTTTTAAGGAAAAACAGAGTATTTTAGGTTTTATTGTGTAAATTCATGTAATTTTATTTCCTTCATATGTAAATCACTTCACTTGCAACCCTAGTCACTTTCCCTAGCCTCAGTAGCTCCAATCCCCTGCAAAGCAAACAAAACACAAGTCATTCAGTTCATCACAAGCTCAAATAAAGTGAAAAAGCTCAAAAATAGAGTTAAAAAGTCAAGTCATATTCCAAACATTGTAAAAGTGGGTTTTTATGAACCAAAAATTAAAAGCTCCTTGTATATAATTGTTTCCCTCAAATCAGAAGCTCATTTGCACTCAAGCAACAAAGTGTGAGTAAGAGAAAAGCCGTGTTTGAGCAAAAGAAGAGAAATTGGGAGAAATTCCCCGAATTCAGAGGCGCGGTGCACTGGGCAAGTGGCGCGGCACATAGGGCCGCGATTCTCAGTGGAAATTTGAACTGGCGCAATGCATACACAGGGTGCGACATGTTGGGTTTGAGGCGCGGCACATAGAGCCACCAAGCCCAAAATCTTCAACAACTCCCTCCAATCGCCCAAAACGCTTAAATCTCTCATTGTGCAAGTAAGTCACCTTCTCTTCGTTGCTAGTGGAAGAGTTTTCTTTAAGGTTTATGGTGATTGTGTAAAGAAAAATCAAACCCTACCTCTTTGCATCTCTCAAAGAAAACAGTGCCTAGGGTTTGCATTGATTGTTTTGGCTGCCAAGTCCATTTTGCCATTTCCTCACCGTTTCACTCCTTCACTCATTTTTCCACTAATTCCCCTATTCCCTAAACTCGCATATTCCTAAAAAATCATCTATCCCTATCCCAATTCCCATTTCCCAAACTCCTAAAATATAAATTCCCAAACCCTAATGCCATACCCAAAACTCCCAAATCACTCCCTAATCCCCTGTTTCCCTAACTAAACCTTGTCCTAATAGTCCCAAAATCCTCATTGTTTCCTCCCTCCACAGTCCCTCACATATTTTTCCCTTGGTGGCAGAAAATCAAGCATCACCATAAATTTCCTATTCCTCATCAAGACAACTCACCCACTAGCAGAAATGGAGTTTGATCCTTCATATGATTATGAAGAAGAGACACACAGTGACTCTCCCACAGAGGTACATGCACCTAGGATGCCTCATAGAGGTGGCAAACATATTCGAGAAGAACCTACCACTCTTGCTGAGTTACAGGCCTGCCCTATTGCCATCACTTGTTTCCAACACTAATCCTGCTATGAATTTTGTGAGATGGTTGCTAGAATTCAGTTTCATCATGAGTTGGCCCATTTATTTGTGCTTCATTTACATGATGGTCAAGCCACTCTAGCTGGTGTCACATTCACTTTAACACCAGAATCTATTTCACTAGCAACCGATATTCCTAACATTGGAGAGCAATGGAACAAGAGGCAACAAATTGACAGGCAGCATTATGAACCATACATCAAGCTCGGTTATTTGAGACAACTCAAGAGATTTTTTCCTTTTCGGTACCTCAGAGATTCATATGCTCCTTTAATGAAACTGATAATGAAGTATTTCAGCTGTGAGGGCCGGTTTTCTCGTTTATATGCCTATCATATCAGGCTGTTGATGCATTTTACCAGGGTGAGGATGATGAACCTCCCCTACTTCATGTGCTGAAATATCGAGAAGATGACCGCTCTAGTACAACAAAAGACTCCACAGCAGCAAAGCGAGTATTATCTCCACCCGGGGTGGAAGGGGTCTCACTTCCGTCATCAACACAACAGGTTCAGGACAAAGGCAAGAGGCCGTTACAGGATGAGGGGCCTTCAGGTGAGCGGGACTTCATTCTCATTGAGGGTGATGATACTGATGTAGGTCCGCAAAGCACAAATTTCAAAGAAGTCATCCAAGAGCAGCAGGTAGGCATTAGTGCCTTGTCCCTCAACTTGGAGCAAAGAAATAAGCAACTTGAAGATCAACAAGCGATTATGGAGTTGCAAAACATTCGAGAGAATCGCCAAGCTGCCCAAAGGAGGAGGGTGGAGCTCACTTCACTTGAGCAAGAGATCAATGCCGATCGAGAATAATGGCTTGAAAGAGTTAATATCCACTTAGAGAGGTTGTTTGAGAAGGCCACCAAGGAGAAGACATTGTTGAGACACATGGCATATCATTACATGGCAAGAAACAAAGTCTGCAAGGCGAGAATCAAGAACTTAAAGGCAAAATTGAAAAGGGCATCAAGGAGGTGAAAGGAGCATGATAGACTTCAGATATTGGGTGAGGCTTCCTTGGCCCAACACAATTCTTAATGGAGAAGACTCAGCCCAAATTTCAAAAAATTTGGGGCACTTTTTTCATTTTTGGAATTTTTGCTAAAAAACAGGTATTTCTGCTCTATGCGCCGTGCCACCTGGCGCTCACTTTTGACAGGATCCTCCAAATGACAAAAACTAAGCATTTTTCAATTTTTCATGGAAAAATATGCTTTCCTACCAATGGCCAAGAAATTTGGACAGGTTTTGAGCCCTCAAAAAGGTAAAAAACACTCAAAAAATGACCTTACTACCCCTATTTTGAGACACAGGAAGCAGTGTTGGGAGAACTGAATTTTGTAGGGGAAAATGGAGGCTAAATGAAAACATTCCACTTGGGTTGGAAATTAGACATGCAGACCTTTCCAACAAGCACACTTGGAGTGAATTTGGACACCGGGAAGGCCTTTAAAAGTGGCTCCAAACAGGCGCTACGCATAGAGAATCAAGGGTAGCGCATAGAGGAAATTTGGCCCAGTTTGACCGGGAATGCTCTGTTTTTCGCCTAGATTTTTCCAGTTTGACTTTTTCACCTTGTTAATGTCAAATTTTTGATATAATTTTAATGTACATTGATGGATCATGATATAAATATGTCAAATTTTCACTTATGGAGGTAGATTCATCTGTTAAAAAGTTGTTTGAAGGTGAATGAATCAGTTCCCTTGTTTCTAGAGGCATGTTGTTCCGTTGCCTAATTTCTAGTTCTCAATTTAGAATTAGTTAGAAAAGCTCCTAAACATGTGAGCTCGACCCCTAGAGGCTAGGATGAGCTATGGGTTGTCTATATCTTATGTTTTTTCAGTCATTAGCATGGTTGGACTTTTGAGAAAGCAAGGAACTTCATTGTACACTCATATCAGCATTTTGGCTAAGGAATTGAGACCAGGGTTTGCAACACCCTTTGGGATCCCTATGGAATTTTGTTTTGGTACAGTTCTTTCTTTTGTATTTGTGAATTTAGTTATGTATGACATTATCTATCTTGTTTCTTCCTAACTAAATCAAACAAGAGTGAAAGTAGAATCCATTGAAATTGCAGTGCTCTACTTGAGGTCTGCTTTAGTTTCTTGATGTTTTCAGCTGTTTAGAGAGGATCCATGGCTTCTCTTGCCCTCTTCAACTCCTCATCTATCTAATCCCTCCATCTCATTTGATTTAAAGTGCCAAAATCAGTTGGCTATCTTGCCCCATTGAGATCTTTGCAAGACTGAACCTCATTCCTTGCATCTAAGATTTGCCTTTTCATTAGAGCCAACAAACATATCATTTTATTCAATCAAATGCTTTGCACATATACCTAGCCTAAGATCAGTAGTTATATTAGTTGTCTCAAGCCCTTAGTGATCATATTTGGCTGAGATTGACCCGGAGAGAGCCCTCTCTCGACCTTGTAGGGATAGCTACCAGGTTAAGTGTGGTTTGATGTTGGCCCTGGATTCTACCTTTCTCATCCTGAGGTAAATCTAGGCACTAACATAGTGGCGAATCAACTGGGGAATAAATTGTGTGTTTGTTAGTGTTCTTCATTTTATAAACTACAGACGGAGTCTGAAGATTAGCCAGGTAGCCTTCGAAACGATTTTTCTTTCCATTAGCGCAAGTAGATAAAAAGCTACTTCAGTGAATCTCCGGTCTAGTCTTATAAACGGAATATCTAACTTACAAATCACCCCAGTACATCTAATAATTCTAAGCTCTTGGATGATAAGTTTAGGATTTGATACGCTGAACAAGTTGTTAATGTCCATTTGATTTCTTGGAAATAAGAGCACACTGGCTTCCAAAAGATATATCAGAGCTAATCCAGATTCAGATCCTCCTCCTGTATATGAAAATCCCAATCTTATTCCATGAATCCTTCGTCAATAGAGTTCTGTAATTCTCGTGTTCAAATCTCATTCATGTCCTATGGTCTTTGAGTATCTTGATGAGCTTGAGTTTGACGAATAGTTTAGTCTGTCACTGTTTGAAACAAAATCTGAAAGTGTTGTTGGTTCTACTATCCTGAATCCAGAGTTTGTTACAGCTCTTGAAACTGAAAGGGCCAATAAATCAATTGATGATTATATCTTGAAACAGCTCCAGACTTTAATCGTGGCTTCTAACATTGCTGATTTCTTAGAAACTGCATCTGCAACCCTTGGATCCTCTGCAATTGCATCTAGCTCCGGAATTCCCACCGAAACTCCTTTCATTCCCACCATCCCTGTGCAACCTACTATCTCTGATCAAAATTCTGCAGTAGTATCACCTCCGTCTATTCCTTCTACTCCTCAAACATCCAAAATTTCTTTGCCTCCACACACACCTCCTCATATACCCCATACATCAGCAGCACCCACTCCCCCAACATCCCCAAGACCGAATCCACCGAGAGCAATGGTTGCTCGTTTTGCACCCCTTGTGATGCCTTAAAATTTGGATGATATGCCCACCGATTATCAAAGAAAAATTCCTTTGTTTGATGGCACTCCTCACAGTGTTATAGCTCAGCAACATGTGGATAGGATGATAGATTTCTTTGACCTTCATGAGATTGATGCAAAAAATGTGACAATGAGACTGTTTGTACAAACCTTTGGTGGTGAAGTGAGGAAATGGTTCAGAGCTTTGCCGGCTGCAAGTATCACTACATTGGCCAATCTGCAGAGACAATTCTTAGATCGTTGGGAAGTGAAGAAAAATCCTCTTCAGATCCTTTCCGAATATGATCACATCAAGCGAGGTGTTGGTGAGTCTGTCCAAGATTATTGTATTAGATTCAACTCTATTTACAATGCAATTCCTGATCATATAAAGCCACCGATGGGGCTAGCCTTGATTAAGTTTCCGGACGGTTTTGATACTGATATGGCCTATCAATTAAGAGAGAGGGATCTAATCACTTTGGAAGACATGCAAAAGATTGCATTCAACATTGAAGCAAATCTGCTTGCCAAAAGAGCTAGAGCAAGAGCTAAAAAGAAAGTCACAATAAAGGAAGAGGCTTCCAATTCAGATCAAGTGCTTCGGAAGATGGAGCAGATGTTTGATAGGTTGAAACTTGACAAGCCTGAACCAAAAGTCAAAAATCCTAATTTCCGTGGCCAGCAGCATCCACAATTTAGAATCAAACAAATAGAGTAGCGAGCCCAAGATCAAGCGGCGCAGCAGCAGGTGCAGACACCCTTAAACAGAATTTTGTACATGGTCCGAAATCAGATGAAGAGGAGAATCATTTCTTTACGCCCGATGATATGCCAATTTTCATCACTGAAGATGAGGAGTACTCTGAGAATTTAGCTGAACAAAGGGATGAAAATTTCATTTTGGAAAATGAACCAGTTCTTGAGGAAGAGTCCGATGAATACTAAAGAGGATACATGAATGCTTTTTCAGCTCAACAACGACAATATTCACTCCAAAGTAGAGATGTGCTCGTAAATCCAATTCAGAAAAGGAAGGAGGTAGCAGCGCCAAAGAATGATCCTCCCATTGTGCAGAAAAAGGGAAAGGAGACAATTGATCCTACCACCAGCAAAACGCCATCAGAAAATGAGAGATCCAATCAACCAAGTGGGTCAAAGGAGAAAACTGAAAAGAAAGAGTTTTCAACGAAAGAGGTAGAAAAAGTTTCAGTTTTTAACTTAGAAAATGAAATTGCTAGGATAAAAATATCTATTCCTTTGACTGAGTTGATGAAGAACAACAATTATAAAGGTCAGGTGTCTAAAATTTTGAATTTAGATGCATCATCTGATATGGTGAATGTGGAGGATGATAGTCTTGAGTTTATTTTTGGTCCAGCATTGGAAGGTCAGTCTCAAGATAGTGATGTAGCTCCTTTCTACATCAATATCAGGGTGCATGACTTTGTGTTACATAATGCTATGTTTGATTCTGGAGCATCTCATAATCTCATGCCTAAGGCCATCATGGAGAAATTGGGATTGGATATCACTAGAAAGTATCATGACCTTTACTCTTTTGATTCCAGTAGAGTAAGGTGCATTGGTCTTATCAAGGATTTGGTGGTCAGTTTGGATCAGATTCTGGCTAAAAATGTTTTGGTGGATGTGGTTGTGGTAGATATACCTCCTAGGTTTGGCATGCTTCTTTCCAGATCTTGGGGAGCAAAGATTAAAGGGACAATGCAGCTTGATTTCTCCTATGCTACCATTCCCATGTTCGGTCAGATGAGGAAACTATACCAGGAACAAAAGATGAAGTACATGATCATTAGCAAGGATAAGCTGGTAAATCATCCAATCAACTATGTACACACTGATTTAGAATAATTTGTTTCGTATTAAGATAGCTTTAATGATGTAAATAGCCAAGTAGTTGAAGTAGAAGACATTCTCGAGATCACAGAACATTTCAGAGAGGTCTTAAAGCAAGAAAGACAAAGACTTGATAGTACTGCTGAGCAATCAACATTCCGACAGCAGCAACATATTGATGGACAACAAGGAGGAGAAACAGAACAACAGAATTTCAGCATTTGGAAGAGGATGAAGCAGGCTTGTGGAGCATGGATTTTGATGGCGCGGTAGGAAGGGAAGGTGCTGGAATTGGCATTTGGATACGCAGCCCTGTTTTCACCCCAAACAAAGTGCCAAGCAATGTAAGGGTCTGTTCTTATAAACTAGCTTTTGATTGTTCAAATAATGAGGTTGAATATGAAGCTTTAACTGCTGGTTTGAAAATTCTTAGAAAATTGAATGCTAAAAGGATTTCAGTGTATGGCGACTCCAAGTTAGTTATCAAGCAGGTGAAAGGGGAATACCAAGCTAAGCATCCTCGAATGTGGGCCTACCGCAATGCAGTGTTGGATATCTTGAAAGTATTTTCAGATTACACTTTGACATGTGTCCCTCGTGTTCAGAATGTCATCGCGGATTCACTTGCAATAGCAACAAGTAATCTGAAAATTCCGATGAATTCAAACAACAAGTTTGAGATTCATGTGAAGCATCGCCCCGCTGTTCTCGACAATCAAAGGTATTGGCAAGTGTTTCAAGATGATGATGAGATCGATGAATTTCTGCAAAACAAAGGTAAATTCAAAGACACTTCTATTGATGTAGAATATGATGATGGTGAGGCGGACATAGAAGTCAATCAAATGGAAGTTTTGCAGCTCAAAGTAAATATCATTCTAAAAGGTCTTATACCTTTAGAGGAGCTGTTCGATCAGGATGATGTGGCTCAAAAACCGAGCTTGCTGCCAACCGAGAAAGGGGTTGAGGATGTGAACATTGGATCAACTGAAAATTCTAAGATGGTAAAATTATCAAAGGCGTTGCCTCCATAGGTAAAAGCAAAGTATATCAGTTTGTTATCCTATTTTACTGATGTATTTACTTGGGATTATTCAGATTTGAAGTCATATGATACAAGTATAATTCAGCATGTCATCCCGATCAAGCCAAATCAAAAGCCTTCTCGTTAGAAGCTAAGAAGAATAAATCCAAAGCTACTGCCCTCAATTGAGAAGGAAGTGAATCGGTTGTACAAAGCTGGTATCATAGTCCCCATAAGATTATTAGATTGGATTTCAAACTTGGTGCCTGTGCGCAAGAAACATGTGAGATTCGACTATGTATTGATTTTAGAAATCTGAACAAAGTATCCTTGAAAGGAAACTATCCATTGCCTAAGATGGATCACATACTTCAGAGAGTAGTTGGAGCATCCCGCATGGCACTACTCGATGGTTATTTAGGTTATGACCAAATTCTGGTCCATGAGGATGATCGAGACAAAACAACATTCACCACTCCATGGGGAACCTTTCATTATGCAAAGATGCCTTTCGGATTGTAAAATGCTGGTGCAACCTTTCAGCGGGCAATGGATATCACATTTGCTAGTGAAAAAGATGTTTTTCTAGTTGTTTATCTAGATTATTTGACAGTTTTCTCTAATTCAGATGAAGATCACCTTTATCACTTGAAGATTGTGTTTCAGTGGTGTAGGAAGTATGGCATCTCTCTCAATCCAAAGAAAATTTTGTTTGCCATGGATGAAGGCAAGCTTCTTGGGCATATTATCTCGAAGGAGGGCATCCGCATTGATCCAGCTCGGGTGGAGGCCATTCAAAATATTGATTTTCCATGAAGTAAGAAAGAAATCCAATCCTTCAATGGTAAGATAAATTTCTTACATCGCTTTGTGCCCAATCTTGCAGAAAATTTAAGGGAAATCACAAACATGCTCAAAAAAGATAGTGCAGTAAGGTGGACTGAGGAAGCAGTTAAGTCCTTCAATTTGGTGAAACTAGCTCTTTCTTTAGCTCCGGTTTTGATCAGCCCAGACTATACTCAGGATTTTGTTTGTTTTCATTTGCCTCGGATCATACTATGGCAGCGGTCTTGATGCAAAAAAGGGACTAGCTTGAGAAACCAATCGCATTTTTTAGTAGAACCATAAGGGATGCAGCATTGAAGTACAATATTATTGAAAAACAGGACCTTGATTTGGTAAAGGCATTGAAATATTTTCAGGTTTATATTTTGCATTCCCAAATCCTTGCTTATGTCCCTAATGCTGCTATTAAGGATGTATTAGTGCAAACAGATCCAGAGGGGAGAAGAGGCAAATGGATTGCTGCCTTGTTGGAGTATGACATGGAGATTAAACCGACAAAGATCATTAAAGGACAGGGGCTGGCCAAACTAATGGCTGAGTCAAATTTACATGCCTTGTACATTAATCTAATTGTTGTTATGTCCGAGGAAGATGAAGAGAATCTGCCCGCTCAGGTATATGAAATTTTCCTTCTTTAGCCTTGGTATTCAAACATTGTTTATGTACTCCAAAATCTGTCATCACCACCTGGAATGGCTAAGAACAAAAGTAGGACACTGAAATTGAAAGCTACAAAATTTTGTATCATGAATGGCGCACTCTATTGGAAAGACCCCAGTGGTGTCTTGCTCAATTGTTTAGTGGAAGAAGAGGCAAAACAGTTTATGGAAGACTTTCACAAAGGAGATTGTGGAGGCCATTTTTTCTGGAAGACAATAACCAATAAAATCTTGAGAGCGGGGTATTATTGGCCAGCTCTTTTTGCTGATATGTACAAAATAGTAGCCAGCTACCACGAATGTCAAATTTTTCAAGGTAAGAGGAAGTTGCAGCCTTTGCCACTCAAGCCCATTGAAGTAAGTGCTCCATTTCAGTAGTGGGGTTTGGATTTCATAGGTGAAATTCATCCTTCTTCTTCAGCGCAACATAAGTGGATCCTCACAGCGACAGATTATTTCACCAAATGGATTGAGGCGATTCCTACAAGGTAGGCCACTGATTCGGTAATTATCTCATTTCTTGAAAACAACATTTTGTCTCGTTTTGGCTGTCCCAATAAGCTGATCACTGACAATGCAACAACCTTTAAATCGAAAATAATGATTGAATTTTGTCATAAGTATCAAATCAATTTGGGGCACTCGACTGCCTATTACCCACAAGGCAATGGATTGGCGGAATCCTCAAATAAATCTATTGTCAACATTATCAAAAAGCTGCTGGAAACTAACAAGAAAAGTTGGCACAAAAAGCTCGTCAATGCACTTTGGGCAGACAGGGTAAGTCAAAAGAAATCTATAGGCATGTCTCCTTTTTAGCTTGTGTACGGTGTGGACATAGTCTCCCCAACCTCTCTAGCAGTCCCAGTGGTCAAACTTCTGCAAGAAGTAGGTAGCGAAGATGATAGTTTGCAGCAAAGGATCAGTCAAATGATTCATTTGCAGCAAACTAGAGAGGAGGTATTTCAAAACACTTTCAAGCTGCAAGAGAGAATTAAGAGGATATATGATTGAAAGGCAAAGGCAAACAGGTTTGAAATAGGAGACATAGTGCTGAAATGTGACACAAGGAACGAAGAGAAAGGTAAACATGGCAAATTTGAAAATCTTTGGAAAGGACCATACAAGATTGCTGCATATCGGGGCCAGAATGATTTCCTTTTGCAAGAGATGAATGGTGAAGACTATTCTGGTGGGCCGGTCAACGGTCGGCTCCTTAAACAATATTATTTGTGAAATGTTTTCTGCTGTCCTACCCGTAATTGTACATACTGGTTTGTTTAAATTCCATTGCAAGTGTGTACTGTTTTCATCCTTCAGTTTGGGGCTTGAGGTGAAGGCTATAAAACTGAGGTTTGATTTCAGTTTTGGTTTGGTTTGTTAGAGTCATATCTTTTAGTCGATTTTAGTCTTGAAAATGAGTCAATTTTGAGTCACATTTCAGTCCTGAAATTTAGTCATTGAGTCAAGAGTTTGGTTTTGATTTGTCGAAGATATTGACTCCATAGCCCAATGGACGAAGGCACTGCTTGCTTTCCTAGAGATCTGTAGTTCTTGGCACCTCCAAGGAGCTACCATCCCCATTGGAGCCAATGTTAGTGTCGGTATCTTCATCCCTCTGTCAGAGATCAAATCCTCTTGTTGCATTGCATATTAGGTGTCCCGCCCAATCAGCTGCATTCCATTAGGCGCATGGATCATCTGATGGTAGTGGCTTCTCCTACAGTTTCCCTCATGTCATTTACCTGCTGGCCCGTGTTTCTTCATCAAAAATCATATACAATCTCCTTTTTGTCTTAAAGTTTGCAAAAGTATTTTCTAGGGTTTCATTGTCATTAGGTCTAGGGTTTCATTAGGGTTTCATCAAAAAGGGTTTCAAAATGTGCAATAACAACCAACAGGCACATGAGGAGGTTCCAATACCAATAAAGTTCATAATCAAGCGCTCAGAGATGTATTTTTCCTCAAAACTTTGTTTTAAGGAAAAATCGAGTATTTCAGGTTTTATGGTATAAATTCATGTAGTTTTATTTCCTTCATATGTAAATCACTTCACCTGCAACCCTGGTCACTTTCCCTAGCCTCAGTAGCTCCAATCCCCTGCAAAGCAAACAAAACACAAGTCATTTAGTTCATCACAAGCTCAAATAAAGTGAAAAAGCTCAAAAATAGAGTGAAAAAGTCAAGTCATATTCCAAACATTGTAAAAGTGGGTTTTTATGAACCAAAAATTAAAAGCTCCTTGTTTATAATTGTTTCCCTCAAATCAAAAGCTCATTTGCACTCAAGCAACAAAGAGTGAGTAAGAGCAAAGCCGTATTTGAGTAAAAGAAGAGAAATTGGGAGAAATTACCCGAATTCAGAGGCGCGACGCATAGGGTCGCAATTCTCAGTGGAAATTTGAACTGGCGCGACACATACATAGGGCGCGACGCGTTGGGTTTGAGGTGCGGCGCATAGAGCTGCCAAGTCCGAAATCTTCAACAATTCCCTCCAATCACCCAAAACACTTAAATCTCTCATTGTGGAAGTAAGTCACCATCTCTTCATTGCTAGTGGAAGAGTTTTCTTTAAGGTTTACGGTGATTGTGTAAAGAAAAATCAAACCCTACCTCTCTGCATCTCTCAAAGAAAACAATGCCTAGGGTTTGCATTGATTGTTTTGGCTGCTAAGTCCATTTTCCCATTTCCTCACCGTTTCACTCCTTCAGTCATTTTTCCCCTGATTCCCCTATT
This sequence comes from Pinus taeda, assembly GCA_000404065.3. Classification (NCBI taxonomy): domain Eukaryota; kingdom Viridiplantae; phylum Streptophyta; class Pinopsida; order Pinales; family Pinaceae; genus Pinus; species Pinus taeda. The sequence goes on from APFE030393762.1 coordinate 118,341, forward strand.
CCCTAAACTCGCATATTCCTAAAAAATCATCTATCTCTATCCCAATTCCCATTTTCCAAACTCCTAAAATATAAATTCCCAAACCCTAGTGCCATACCCAAAACTCCCAAATCACTCACTAATCCCCTGTTTCCATAACTAAACCTTGTCCTAACAATCCCAAAATCCTCATTGTTTCCTCCCTCCATAATCCCTCACATGTTTTTCCCTTGGTGGCAGAAAATCAAGCATCACCATAAATTTCCTATTCCTCATCAAGACAGCTCACCCACTAGCAGAAATGGAGTTTGATCCTTCATATGATTATGAAGAAGAGACACACAGTGACTCTCCCACAGAGGTACATGCACCCAGGACGCCTCATAGAGGTGGCAAACATATTCGAGAAGAACCTACCACTCTTGCTGAGTTACAAGCCTGCCCTCTCGCCATCACTTGTTTCCAACACCAGTCCTGCTATGAATTTTATGAGATGGTTGCTAGAATTCATTTTCATCATGAGTTGGCCCGTTTGTTTGTGCTTCATTTACATGATGGTCAAGCCACTCTAGCTGGTTTCACATTCACTTTAACATCAGAATCTGTTTCACTAGCAACCAATATTCCTAACATTGGAGAGCAATGGAACAAGAGGCAGCAAATTGATAGGCAACATTATGAACCATACATCAATCCTAGTTATTTGAGACAACTCGGGAGAGTTTTTCCTTTTCGGTACCTCAAAGATTCATATGCTCCTTTAATGAAACTGATAATGAAGTATTTCAGCTGTGAGGGCCAGTTTTCTTGTTTATATGCCTATCATATCAGGTTGCTGATGCATTTTACCAGGGTGAGGATGATGAACCTCCCCTACTTCATGTGCTGAAATATCGAGAAGATGATCGCTCTAGTACAACAAAAGATTCCACAACAGAAAAGCGAGTATTATCTCCACCCGGGGTGGAAGGGGTCTCGCTTCCGTCATCAGCACAATAGGTTCAGGACAAAGGTAAGAGGCCATTACAGGATGAGGGGCCTTCAGGTGAGCGGGACTTCATTCTCATTGAGGGTGATGATACTAATGTGGGCCCGCAAAGCACAAATCTCAAAGAAGTCATCCAAGAGCAGCAGGCGGACACCAATGCCTTGTCCCTCAACTTCGAGCAAAGAAATAAGCAGCTTGAAGATCAACAAGCGATTATGGAGTTGCAAAATATTCAGGAGAATCCCCAAGCTGCCCAAAGGAGGAGGGTGGAGCTCACTTCACTTGAGCAAGAGATCAATGCTGTTCAAGAATCATGGCTTGAAAGAGTTAATATCCACTTAGAGAGGTTGTTGGAGAAGGCCACCAAGGAGAAGACATTGTTGAGACATATGGCATATCATTACATGGAAAGAAACAAAGTCTGCAAGGCAAGAATCAGGAACTTAAAGGAAAAATTGAAAAGGGCATCAAGGAGGCGAAAGGAGCATGATAGACTTTAGATATTGGCTGAGGCTTCCTTGGCCCAAGACAATGCTTGATGGGGAAGACTAAGCCCAAATTTCAAAAAATTTGGGGCACTTTTTGCATTTTTGGAATTTTTGCTCAAAAAACAGGAATTTCTGCTCTATGCGCCACGCCACCTAGTGCTTGATTTTGATGGGAGCCTCCAAATGACAAAAACTTAGCATTTTTGGATTTGGCATGGAAAAATATGCTTGCCTACCAATGGCCAAGAAATTTGGATAGGTTTTGAGCTCTCAAAAAGGTCAAAAACACTCAAAAAATGACCTTACTGCCCCTATTTTGACACACAGGAAGTAGTGTTGGGAGAACTGAATTTTGGAGGGGCAAATGGAGGGGAAAAACTTGGGGCACTTTTTGCATTTTTGCTCAAAAAATAGAAATTTCTGCTTTATGCGCCATGCCACTTGGCGTTTGCTTTTGATGGGAGCCTCCAAATGAAAAAAACTTAGCATTTTTTGGATTTGGCATGGAAAAATATGCTTTCCTACCAATGTCCAAGAAATTTGGACAGGTTCTGAGCCCCCAAAAAGGTCAAAAACACTAAAAAAAATGACCTTATTGCCCCTATTTTGACACACAGGAAGCAGTGTTGGGAGAAATGAATTTTGGAGGGGCAAATGGAGGCCAAATTGAAAAATTCTACTTGGGTTGGAAAGTTGACAGGTAGAGATTTCCAGCAAGCACACTTGGAGTGAATTTGGACATCGGGAAGGCCTTCAAAAGTGGCTCCAAACAGGCACTGTGCATAGAGAATTAGGTGCGATGCATAGAGGAAATTTGGCCCAGTTTGACCAGGAATGCTCTGTTTTTCACCTAGATTTTGTCAGTTTGATGTTTTCAGCTTAATGTCAAATTTGTGATGTAATTTAATGTAAATTGATGGATCATGATGTAAATATATCAAATTTTCACTTATGGAGGTAGATTCATTTGTTAAAAAGTTGTTTGAAACTGAATGAATCAGTTCCCTGGTTTCTAGAGGCATGCTATTCCACTGCCTAATTTCTAGTTCTCAGTTTAGAATTAGTTGGAATAGCTCCTAAACATATGAGCTCGACCCCTAGAGGATAGGATGAGCTATGGTTTGTTTATATCTTATGTTTTTTCAGTCATTAGCATGGTTGGACTTTTGAGAAAGCAAGGAACTTCATTGTACACTCATATCAGCATTTTGGCTAAGGAATTGAGACCAGGGTTTGCAACACTCTTTGGGATCCCTATGGAATTTTGTTTTGGTATAGTGCTTTCTTATGTATTTGTGAATTTAGTTATGTATGACATTATCTATCTTGTTTCTTCCTAACTAAATCAAACAAGAGTGAAAGTAGAATCCATTGAAATTGCAGTGCTCTACTTGAGGTTTGCTTTAGTTTCTTGATGTTTTCAGCTGTTTGGAGAGGATCCATGGCTTCTCTTTTCCTCTTCAACTCCTCATCTGTCTAATCCCTCCATATCATTCGATTTAAAGTGCCAAAATCAGTTTCCTATCTTGCCCCATTGAGATCTCTGCAAGACTGAACCTCATTCCCTGCATCCAAGATCTGCCTTTTCATTAGAGCCAACAAACATATCATTTTATTCAATCAAATGCTTTGCACATATACCTAGCCTAAGATCTGTAGTTATATCAGTCCTCTCAAGCCCTTAATGATCATATCTGGCTGAGATTGACCCGGAGAGATCCCTCTCCCGACCTGGTAGGGGTAGCTACCAGGTTAAGCGTGGTTTGATGTTGGTCCTGGATCATACCTTTCTCAACCTGAGGTAAATCTAGGCTCTAACACATCCGCTCTACACAATGTTTCTTAACCAATGTATTCACCGCATATATTTGAGTTGTAATTATTTGGAGGCTCGCGGTTAGGGGATGGCCAGCCCACAGGCCAGCCCTCCCCCCATGTGAACACAATATAAAAAATCGCCACGGTCATGGTAACTCTGGCAGCTCCAACCAAACAGCTTTGTAAACCGTTATCATGTGAACACAAGTGGGGTGACATTAAACGGTTATCCAACAAATCTAGCTATAGCTCCAATGGTTAACATGTGAACACAACAGAGCATAACGCCTAATGGTTAGTCAACTACAATGGTTCTGACGGACCATAACTGCAACATTTAATGCAACTTAACCATTCCATGTGAACAATCCACAAAAGCGCCTGAGGTTATGGTTGTGCTTAGTACTAATCCCATCTTAAATTTAATTAAGCACAATTTATATTAATTAACTGCAAGTTTAGTCTGGCGGTAAATTCAGCGGTGCCCCCAAATTCGGGCCTACCACCAAATTTAGCGGCGTTAACTGGAGATGTTCCAAAATTGGAGGAGAAAATGTAGGAAAAGACTGACTAAGCCCTATAGAAGTCAATTTTCAACCAAATTGAGCTCAGAAATAGGTTTTCTTGGCTATTTTAGACATTCTAAACATATTGGTGCAAGTACCAAGAGCCATAGAGCTTTGTAAAACCACATTTTTCCACTTTGAGCTAATACAGAGGCACAAGTCATAGAAGTTGGACCAAGGAGATGTATCTCAGGAGGGGTGAATTCCTTCATCAAAACACTGTGTTAATGTGTCTCTTTGATGGTTTGCTGCACTGTGAATGTTTGCTGTTCAATATTGTTTTCTGAAGTTATTTTGCTCATGAATGTCTTTTTAAACTTAAGGAAATTTACCTGATTGTATGCTCAAATAGCTAATGAAACCTAAACACAAGAAGAAATAACCATGCACATGTTTATAAATATGTAATTGTTATTAGCATAACAAAACTAATCATACAAAAACAGATCAGGGAGTGATGATTGAGATGCTTTATGAGGTTTTGCAAGGATGAGAACAAACATTGTCAGGAGACTTGCAAATCAAGGATGCATCTACATATACATATCTGATATCAAAACATGAATCCACGCTATAGACAGCCATCTAGATAGAAATGACTGTGAAAAATCCACAGCATGGGCGCAACCATCCGAATGAAAAAGATCGTTTAATCTAAAATACAAGGTATGGATGCAACCACCTGATATAGAAGGACCATCATCATCATAAATATGAAGTCCCACTGTATGGTCACAACCATCCGTATAGAAGAAACATGTGTACAATCATGAAAAATACAAAAATCCACGTAGCTTGACTCATATCAGACAAAACTTAGGGTCTTGCATTCCATCCCTAACCCGATCAAAGTACAAATTCTAACTTGTGAATTAACATGTCGAAGTCGAACATGCTAGAAAACCATCCAATTACCGGCCAATGATGTGGACCGTTAACCGGCATGAGAGGAACCACCAATAATGAAGATGTCTCTCAAGGTACGACAATACAATATGTGAATGTGAAAATGATGCTGAAGTCGAATACTCGTGGAATGATCCAATCATAGGCCAATGATGAAAACTTGTCATCGGATGCAAAGAATATGCCATTAAGGCATGCAAACTATATGGTACTGAAAAGGAGTCTCTTAGTCACCTTCTTGGATAATGAATTGAAGTCGACAAGAAGTGACTTGTCGAAGGAGGGCCATACTGATTCCCCATCATATACACGAAAATAGGAATAGAGTGGAATAAATGAGTATGATCCAAGATTGTAGAAAAAGGTCAGACAATGTATAGGTAATAAACCGCAAATAGGACTTCTCTTGAACATATCAACGAGACGACTCCGGAGGGCGACATCATTTGACTCAGCATAAGATCAAGGGTCATGATGAAAAAATGGAATAGTCAGATGAGAAGGAAAAATGGATCAGCCAAACCCGGAAAGAGAAATGACTGAGCAAGGATATCCCAAACCCGACATGAGAAGAGTGTCATGTTCAAGAGCGACATGCTGCTTATACAAAATATGTTTTACTTTAAATTTTCTCCACTATTTCTAGTGAGTACCCCAATTATTTTTTATCACAATCTTGAAGGGGATAATATATGCTTGTCGTATAAGTTCATTCTTCGAATGAATCCATCCTAGTAATATTTACGAGTCGTAGGAAGGAGAAACTCAGTCTTGTCATGTTGACAAGTCTTTCGCCATTTAATTTTTTACGAGTCCAACGGAAGAATAACTCGGTATATTTTTCATATTTAGAGAGTTTAAAAAAGAAATGAAAAAGAAAACTCCATCATGTCCCTTTTCATAATTTGTCTCTCGAATTTGAAAAGGTAGAAAACAATGTTCGAGAGAACCTCTTGACCATGTCGACCAAGGTGTACATTTTTCATAAATAGTCAATCTCAACCCGAAAAAGGGGTAAACGTATATTGTGACGACGTCAATTCATTTAATGTAACGAGTTCAAAAAGATAATTACTCGATGATATTTTTATATTTCGAGAGTTATAAAAGAGCTTAAATATGACTCTAGGGGCTTCCCTTTTCATTTGTTTTTAACAAGTCCAAAAAAAGAGATAAACCAAAAACTCATTGAATCATAAAAAATGATCGCTGTAACCACCAAAACTGCATGAAGACAATCACATATCACTGATATCGAGGAAAATAATAAAATCTGGGAAAAAATTATTTAAAAACTTATAAATAGACCAAAAGTAAAAACATTTTTACCATTTCACTTGGATTAAATTGGAGAGTGCATTTTGCCCTATTTTCGTTGATTTTTCATGCAAGCAATGTGAGAGATCTAGGGCACCATTTCATGAACCGTCAGCTGGAGGTAGGCTCTTCCTTTTCTCTTGCTTTTTATTCTAATATCATGCCATTTCGTAGGATTTTTCCTGGTTAAAAGGGAGGATTTTAAATTTTAAAATCGGGGGCGATCAGCGCGAGTCTGCTCATTGGATATGCGCTGAACATCTCTAAGCCCAAAAGGCTCTCACATTGCCAACACGAAAATAATTAAAACAGACGCGCTGGCCGCAGGGTGGAAAAAAGAAAGAGAAATCCTCTCTTTTGATCATTTTTTTTGAGTTTTCGATCCGTGGAAAGGCATTTAATCAATGTAAATGGTTTGTTTGTAAGATATTTCGACAACATGGTCATTGAATGGAAGGAAAGGGGCCATGAGGCAGAATATCACTAGGTGGCCCAAAGTGATGAATGTATCAATGCTTTGAGGGACTGCGGGTTATTGAAATTATTCCGAACCCCCAGACCAAGAGCTCAAAATGAGTTGCTACATTATCTGATGAGTCTATGGGATGTTGATCGACATATCTTCATCGTGAGATACCAAGAAATAGTGTTGGAAGTAGCTGATATCTACTTCATTACTGGATTGTCTAGAAGAGGGGAAAGAGTCCAACTCTTTAGATCCCATGGTGGAGGCGAGAGCACCAATACCTTAATCATAAGGCATTTCCTGGGTGCAGGGACAACTGTGAGAAGGAAGGTGAAGAAAGAAACCAACGACAATATTCCCTTGAGGATATTCTACACACCATGGCCCATATAGCTAGGGCATAGGCTTTGCACGAGATCTAGAAATCATAATTCCAGTATGCAGTGGATTGCCTTACTCCAACAATGTTCAACTGGTGCAACGGTCTGCTGGTCAACATGAAGAGGCAATTAACCAAAGGCAAGTTGGGAAACTTGAAGTAGTTCGACTTTGGTTCGATTTTGGTCACTTTTTGGAGCATGTGCCCTTATTTCGGTACCAGTGGGTAGAGGTGGATGATCCTACTCCATAAGATCTGAGGCTGCTCAGATGGAGTGAGATCATGCCTCATGGAGGAGTAGGCCATCAGATGCATTTCCCTCTGTCATTCTTTGGTTGGCTGTGCCAACAATTGATCGTTGTGGATGACTATGCCTATGTAGGCACATACTTAAGAGGGGATCCAAATCTGCCTCTACGATTGGGTGAATAATGGACCGATGCAGGGAAAACTTGTTTTTGGATTTTTTTCAAGTTTTATGAGTTTTTTTGTTAAAGCGCATTTGAGAGTTTACTTGTGATAAATGTGTAGATGTGGGACTAGAAAGGCCTCATGGCATGTCATCAATAGCACGATGAGTAGCACGTGAGATAGAAGATGCTCCATACGAGGAAGGGGTAGATCCTATGGTAGAGATGGAATGAAATATGGAAGTGATTACCCAAGGGATTCCAGAATATGCGACTATAGATGACGTGCCACTGCGATATCATAGGCAAATAGTAGGAGTGTCTGCGAGACTACACTGGCTATTGGGCTGAGTGATTAGAGTGGTCTCATGCTATCGCGAGCATCATGTGGGCGAATAACCTTTTCTAGTCGTGTTTTTTGCACTATTGTATGCTTTGAAAGCCATGTGTTCCAAAATACTTATTTTTTGAAATTTTGATGAATAAACAATGACATACGCGATATATATATATATATTTATATATATATATATATATATATATATATATAATATATATATATATATATATATATATATATATATATATATATTTATACACATATGCATGTTTCTATCTTCTACTTATGTGTTCATGTATCATGATGATGTGATAAGTTTTATAAGTTACTCAAATGTCTATCAAGAACATAATTTTATAATCCATTTGTTACTGTATTCAAATTATGTGGAACACACTGATATGTGATATAATCAAAATTTCTTTCCAGTAATCGAACACGTAGATACATATGCAAAATTTGTGGATTTCTTATTAAGTAATGACTATTCAATTGTAACGCAATGAGTTGTGGATTTCTTACTAATGCCAAGAGAAACTACTTTGGATAACAGTTTAATAACGACACTCTATTCAACAATATTATTATTTGTTCATCCCATAGAAATACCTTGTAAATCAGTCAACTCGCCGTCAGGGGAAAAACGTGCCCAAGGTGCAGAGGATAAGTTCCGTGTGCTGCGACATGCACCATCAACAAAAACCAAAATAATGGTTTGAAGACATCTGCAAACTGAGTGAAAAACAACATAAGTAGAGGAAACATGTCTGCAAAGCAAACAATCACACCAAAAAATCAAAACTGCACACCAATGAATTCACACACTAATGTACGAAAGTAATTACATGAAACTCACACATAATAATTTTCAGATAAAGCCCATTGCGGGGCTATGATAATGCATTACCTTCGTAGTCAACCAGCTCATAGGCGCATTTTTTCAAGACATGTTTAATGATGTATGGCCCATGCCGCATAGGTTAGAACTTTCCAGCTCCCAACTTATCGTTGGCTTGGTCATATAACAAGACCAAGTCACCTTCAGCGAAAACTCACGGAGAAACAATTTGATCAAAATGAGCTTTAACTCATTTTTTCTATGCTTCGATCACCATCGCAACAATACAACAACCCTCATCAAGCCTATCGAGATAAAGTAACTACTCCTCTTCTGGTGAGGTATCGGGGAGTATCTCGATAGCTAGCTTTAACGAAGGAATTTCACACTCGATCGGGAGTGTCGCCTCTGAACCATAAACCAACTAGAATGGAGTGAAACAGTGGTTGTCTTAGCCAAATTCTGGTAGGTGCAAAGAGATGAGAATAGCATGAGATACCAATTCTTATTATGTTTTCCAATGGTTCGTTGAAGCATAGTAATCAAGACTATGTTAATTGATTCAAATTGGCCATTGGCCTGTGGGTAGTAAGGAGTTGAGCTATCATGACGAAGACCTAAACGAGTAGTCAACTTTTCCACAATGTACTGACAAAAATGTGATCCATTGTTAGTGATAATGACTTGAAGGATGCCAAAATGGGCTATGGCATGGTTAAAGAGGAACTGAGCAGTAGTGATATCGTCAACATTATATGTGGCATCGCTTCAACCCATTTAATAAAATATTTGACGTCAACGATGATATAACCATGTTCCCTAATCGAGCGAGGGTTATATGTCATGAAATCTATGCCCCATTTAGAAAATGGGCCAACGGTAACGACTGGGTGCAAGGGTGCTGCCGGGGTGCACTGTTTGCGGTTATAAATTTGACATTCATGATACTTTTGAACTGCCAGAATACAATCTTTGAAGATAGAAGACCATAAATAACCGATGCGAAGGATCCTCTAAGCAGTGGCATAGGTTGCCATGTGACCACCACATGCCCCATATTGGCAATCATTCAAGACTCATTTAACCTCTTCAAGTGTTAGACATATGCGAAGAACATAATCAACAATGACTCGGTGCAATGTATCACCAATAATCCGATAAGGTTGAGACTGATGTTGGATGCAGTGTTGGTCGAATCGAGACAACTCAGATCAGAAAGTTTGGGTTTGAAGATAAAAAATAATATCTCCATATCATAGGTCGAGAGTGTTGATAAGAAACAAAGTTTCATCAAGAATCTGCTCACTAAAATCAATGGAGGTGTTTGCAGAAGGAAGGGCACAGATTAATTCAGTAAAAATGAGTGACTTCTTTGATTTGGCAACAATGAACTCCAAATCAAACTATTGCAAGATAACAATCCATTTTGAGTACTATCCCCTAAGTAACTGACGAGTCAGATTATATGTCATGGGGTTACAATAAAAAATCATTTTGGTCTTTCATAGAAGAATGTAATAGCAAAATTGTTGAACAACATGGACTACTACCAAGGCAATTTTCTCAACATGAGCATATTGAGTTTTAATGTCAATAAGATTTAGACTCAAATAATAAACCACATGTTCATTTCCATAGTCATCATCCTGAACCAGCACCATAGCAATGGTTCTATCATCCACGACTAAGTACATGAAATAATCGTGGTGAACGTAAGGGGGATGCAATAAAGGAGCACTGATGAGTGTTTGATTTAGAGCATCGAAATATTTTTAGGTAATTTCATCCCAAAATGAATGGGATCCCCTTTTTGAGCAAGTGAGTAAATCCTTTGGCAAACTCAGCATAATTAGGAACAAAGCGACGAAGAAAATTAGCCTTTCCTTGCAAACTATGCAATTGGGGCAGTGATGAAGGAGGGGGTAGATTTACAATAGCCTCAACTTTCAAAGGATCTATTAGGATACCTTATTTGGACACGATAAAACCCAAGAGCTGACTAGATTCTATGCATTAGACACATTTATGTGGATTGAGATGAATATTATAGGGCCGACAATGTAGAAATATTGCTTGAAGGTGCTCCAGATGGTCACGACGCTTAGCAGAATGAGCTGGTAAGTCATCTAGATAAAGTTGAACAATGTGTTTAATATCATGAAAGGCATTTGACATTGCTCTTTGAAAGGTAGCACCAATGTTTTTAAGGCTGAAAGGGAGCTTATTATAAGCAAAAGTCCCCGATGGACAGTTGAAAGTCGTCTTATGTTGATCAACAAATAATATATTAATCTGGTTGTAACTAGAAAAACCATCCATAAAAGAGAAGATCTCACTCCCAGTGCACTCATCAATGATATGATCAATAAAGGGAGTGGGATAGTTATCTTTGGGGCATGCGCGATTGCTATCATGGTGATCAACACAAAATTAGATTGTCCCCTGCTTTTTAGTAACATGTACAATATTAGAGACCCAATTTGTCAATGGGATATGGTAAATAAAACCAACCTTTAGAAGTTTTTCAACTTCCCCCTTAATAACAACGACCTTCTTGGGATGCACGAGACGAAGCCATTGACAAACAAGCTTCATGTTAGGATACATGAGTATTTCATGCACCAAAATAGCTAGATCAATATCAGGAATTTCCTCATACAACCAAGCGAATACATCACAAAATTCTTGGAAAAGGTTAGTGTAAACCCTGATCTCATCAGGTGAACAGGAAACCTCAATGTGAATGTTCTCGACAATTCTAGGTTTAATGGAAATGTCGATTGGCATGGTTACAGTAATATTTCCCATATTACCTTCGGAAAAAACTTCGTGCACTAGAACAGGTGTTTGAAGTGGATGCGTCGGGTTATGAGAAACAAAATCCTCGAGACATGAGGGAATCTCACTTAGACTTGGAAGAAACGAGGAATGATGATGGGCATCATTCCAAGGATTTTCATCAAGAAACATATCCTCAACAATGCTCTCGTTGTTAGGGAATATCTCGTTAAAGGGATCTGGAGAATCCTAAGAACCAATCCAAGGAGATTGAAAATAGGTATCCAGGTGCATATTGAGAACAACACGACTTTCTGAAGTGGCCGCTCAAGCCGAGACAATTTCTTGATAAGTTTTTTCTGAAGGACTTAGCGGCATAGCGTCACCAAACGAATCAACTTGATCCGGAGAGGGAACATCCCATGGGTTAGTAGAGATAGAGATCATGTTGACCGAAGTGACATGCAGAGGTGGGAGAGAAAAAGTTCTCATTAAGGAAGAATATTTGAAAATACCTGCCCACACACTCTCATATGGAATATCAGTATTTCCCACATATGCAACATTTCCATTTGAAGCATCGAAAGACAAAAATGACAATTGATTAATGGTGACAATTTTCCATTCATGGGGTAAACAGAGCACCCAGAACAAAGAGGAAACCACACGAAACATGGCATGCGTCCAAGTTTGCCCAAGTAGAAGGTTGTAATTCAAATTCACATCAACAACTTCTACTTCTAACTCGACAGTCTTCCCTTCCAAATTGATGGGAAAACTTGTGAGAATAGCATAAGGATGGAAGTATCTACCATCAAACGCTTCCAAGGTGTTTCGGAATGGTTGAGAGGTGGAGAGGAAATGACTTTCGAACATGAAACAAGCATGATGTAGGTGAAAGCACCTTCATCAATGACAGTCCAATGGATCGCCTTTCATTTTATAATGACTTAAATAAAAAATACAATTTGATGAGGAAGACGAGGAACATGGTTTTCAAGATCGAAAGTAATCAAGTTCGAATCGGCAGGGTCGATGCCTCCTATAGCAGACAATAATGATTTCCGCTGTGTTGGACAAATTTGGAGAACTTCCAAAGCAGACATTGCCAAAGGTGCTTGAGTTAAATCTTCAACAATGTTGTAATGTTGAGCAGCTCTAACATTCAGATTATAGGATGACTTCCGAAGCACACCTTTGGGAGGTGGTCGAATGACAGATTCATTATTAGGTCTCTCGATATGGAGAGGTCCAAAACTGGGTGGAGCACAAGTGGATGGTATATCGGTGGCTTCCTTTTCCACCATTTTCTTTTGAGGGGTTTGATAATATTTCGATAGAGTGGCTACAACGTTAGGTAATGAACCCATCATCATGTAAACCTGAAAACCAGACAAGGCAAATGATTGTGGTTGGTCTGATAATTGAGTCCGTTGAGATGGAAATGGCTGTTTCAGTACAAACGAGGTCTCTTTCAATAAATGACTAACTTCTACATGTCGGGGACAATTGCCTAGTGTAATGATCTTCCTCACAAATGAGGCAAGGATATTTCCGTTTTCGTTTGGAGGAATAATCAACAAATGAATTAGGAGGATCTTGTTTGGGGTATCAGATTTTGCTTTACCTTTACCCTTCTTCTTACCTTTCGAGGATTTTTCTATCGCGGTAGACTAGATGACATTGAACTTAGAGGTTTTACCCAGATTTGATGGGTTTTTCAAAGGATGATTAGAACTAGTATTTGAAACAATTTTTTTCTTCGAAGAAGATTTAGTATAAGTTTGAGATACTGATCCAATTATACCATCAACAAGTGATATATCTAGAGACTTCGAAGGTGCGGGATCGAAAGATGGCCTTGGAGCATCAGGTAAAATTTCATATAGCGTGCCAGATTGGGAATAAACCAAATCCAAATATTGGGCATGAACAATAACTTGATCCTTGGTTTACCCCTTTTTCGGGCTGAGATTGACTATTTACGAAAAAGGTACACTTTGGTCAATATGGTTAAGAGGTTCTCTCGAATATTGTTTTCTACCTTTTCGGGTTCAAGGGACAAATTACGAAAAGGGACATGATGGATTTTTCTTTTTCTTATCTTTCTCAAACTCTCTAAAATATGAAAAAGATACCAAGTTATTCTTAAGTCGGACCCATTAAAATTTTATGACGAAAGACTCGTCACCATGATGAGACCGAGTTTCTCCTTCCTAGGACTTGTAAAACTTACTAGGATCGATTCATTCGAAGAATGAAATTACATGACAAGCATATGATATCCCCTTCAAGCTTGTGATAAAAATAATTGGGGTAATCCCTAGTAATAGTGGGGAAAAATAAAAATGAAGCATCCTTTGTATAGGCAGCATGTCGCTTTTGAACATGCCACTCTTTTGTTTTCATGTTGGGTTTGGGACATCCTCACTCAGTCACTTGTCCTCCTAGGTTTGGGTGATCCATTTTTACCTCTCATATGAGTATTCCAGTTTTTTCATCATGACCTTTAGTCCTATGTTGAGCCAAATGTTGCCTTTCTCCAAAATTGTGTCACCAATGTTCAAGAGAAGTCCTATTTATAGTTATTTACCTATACATTGTCTGACCCATTGTTACAGTCTTGGATCTTATTCACTTCATTCCACTTTATTCCTTTTTTTGTGTCGATGATGGGGGATTCATTATGGCCCTCCTTCGATAGGTCATTTCCTGTCGAATTTAGCCCATTATCCAGGAAGATGACTTAGAAAATCCCTTTCAGTACCTTAGAGCTTGTATGCCTTAATGACAATTTCTTCACATCCAACAATAGGTTTTCATCTTTGGCCTTCAATCGGATGATTCCATGATTCTTTGACTTCAGATTCATTATCACATTCACAGATTGTGTTGTCGTACCTTAAGAACCATCGTCATTATTGGTGGTTTTTCTTGTGCCTATTAATGGTCCACATCATTGGCTAGTAATCAAGTGGTTTTCTAGCATGTTCAACTTCGACACATTCATTCACATGTTAGAAATCATACTCTGATCGGGTTGGAATGGAGCGCAAGACCTTGAGTCATGTATGATATGACTCAGGCTACATGGAGTTATGTGTTATTCATGATTGTACACATGTTTATGCTATACGGATGGATGTGACCATACTACAGGACTTTACATTTATGATGATCCTTCTATATCGGGTGGCTGCATCCATACCTTGAATCTTAAATTTATAGATGATCCTTCTCATTTGGATGGTTGCGCCCATGCCATGGATATTTTCATATAGTCCTTTTATCCAGATGGCTGTGTCCATATAGTGGATTCATGTTTTGATATCATATATGTATATGTATATGTGTCCTTTATTTGCAGGGCTCCTTATGGTGCTTTTTCTTGCCCTTGCAAAATCTCGTAAAGCATCTCAACCATCACTCCTCGTTCTGCCTTCATGCTTTAGGGGCCATCTGTTACACAGTATTTTGTCACACCTCCTGCACTTCCTTGTGACATACCCGAAGTGATCGAAACATGACCATAATGCAGTGTACTCATTCATATATGTAGCTAAAATCCTCCCTCGGACATTGATTGGAAATGCTTTGAGCTTCTCCTATAGAAAATAGCTCTTAAACCCTAATTTGAGCATCATCGCTCTTATGAGACTGAAAACCATGATGTCGCACGTTGCATTATACTCAACCTGCAATGACATCGCTCTGTTGATTGTATACCCGTGATGATCCCAAAAAAGAAAATTTCCCAAAGAGGATGAGAAGCTTCATGATCTAGAAGCCTCCAGAGTGGTGAATTGGAGGTTACTCAACGTAGATGAGGTCGAGTTCTCCCAACTTGGACTCTTGGTCTTATCCATATGAGCTACCTCCTTGATATGAGGGCTTACTCCTATCTTTGGAGAGATCCTAACTCTCTTTCCCTGCCTATATATTCATCCTCTCCCATTCCCAAATGGTTGGTCTATGTCTATTTGCACCCTTATGCTAAGATTGTGCCTAGATGCTACTCATTTGGCTTGGAGGAGTGCTTGGAGAGCCTAGCTTGGACTTGGAGATTCATTCAAGGAGAGCCTATTGACATCAATTCTTGGTTGTATGATTCCTCCTTTATTATATTAATATACAACTGCTGGTTCACATTCCCTAAATGTGTATGTTCATGTATCATTTATCTTAACATTCCTTGATCAATTAAGTAGGTTTCTTTTGGATATGATATTTAGATTTGCATCCTTTGTTGTGTCTTGATCTCTTGTGCAGGTGATTAACCACTATGAGCAACAGGACCAAGCCTATGATCCAAGTGATTCAAGGTCTTCAACGGAGGAGGTCATTAACATCAGAGTGAGGTAGGCCATCTTCTTCGTCTATCTTCTCATTTGTAACCTAGGAAGGTGTCTAGTAGGTTGTCACTTTGGTTTCTAGTCCCACTAATTGGGCTAGAGGGATCATCTCTGTCCACAGAGAGGATTGCCTAGACAACACAGTTATTCGAGTCTTAGTGATGTCTTGCATGGCTTACTCAAGCCTAATTTTGTCTCACATGGGTACATGTACAGATTATAATGTAAACATTTTGTAACAGTGAAAGACCAAGTGTCAACAGTAGAATGTAACAATCATGTAGTAGTTGAAGAATCATGAGGGTAGGTGAAGAGTCACAAAGGGGAATGTCAAGGGTCACTCCACCCTTTTCTATTTATAGAACCTCATAACTCATTGTACAATATTTTGGGAGCTAAGCTTCATATAGGTGTAACTTAGAGAAAGACTGGAGTGTATTGTAACAAGCCTCAACTTCTCCATAGTGAAGAGTTAGTACATCTCTTTCGAAGAGCAGCCGATGGTGACTGTAATGTTCCACTATTGGGGCTAGTGGAAGTCTCAGTTGAATGTATCATTATATCTTTCACTTTCTTAATATAATAGAGCCAACATGTTTCATGCATATGTTGTTATTGTAGTTCGGCTATCCTCGCTACTCTAATGATATATGTAGTTATTATTTACGCATGTATATATGGACTCTTCTGCATGTGTGTGTATGAATCTTATCGAAGTGTGTTGTTGATATAACCCATCACTTTAGATCGTCATCTATCCTTCTTTCCATCTCGTGATTTATTACTACTTGTGTGTTCCCTTTTAAGTTTCTTGCTATCATAGGTTTCTATGGGGAATACTCACTCTCCCTTCTGTGTGTTAGAACCATTCATGCACCTTCCTTGACTTGCTGCAAGGTTGCTCCCTTGCTACCAACAGGAAATATTACTTACCTCTTAACGCAACCGCAGTCAAGGCAATACCATACTACCCACTTTGGGGACTCTTACACTAAACAGTTTGAGGTCTAGTTGGGACTCCTTACTGGGGAGATCCCCTGACATATTGGCAGATCCAACATTGTCAACATTTATGGTGCTAGAAGGAAGGCTAGATGACAGGCTGAGTGCTCACATCCTGTTTTGAATCTTTGCACATATGTCATGGATATCATTAGCGTCCACCCTCTGTGATGTTTTTCCAATGCACAACCCTTTAACATCACGAAGGAGTTTTATGATCTCTTGTTGGAATTCACGTACGATGGTGAAGGAAAAGTGGCCTGGCCTAAACACTTACATGACTTCCTTGCATTCTTAGAGGATGTAGAAGAGTTTAATGAAGTTGAGGTCATCATGCTACTTTCACAAACACTTCGCAAATCCTTGGAATGATGGTGCCGCAACTTGACTCACAATTATGTGCACTCATTTAAGTAGTTTCATGATCTAATTGAATCTACTTTCCATCATTTTGATCTCGAAGCTCTTGACAAAAAACTTAAAAAAAAACGGAAGAATCTGCATGAATAGCCTATGGATTTCTAGCAGCGCTTCCGTGTACTTCAGTTTGAAGCTCCAAAAAACCAGATGAAATTCCACTAGCTTTGGGACAAATTTGAATATTTCCTTCACAAATCATTCTATCCCAAATTGAAGTTGAATTCAAACCCTGCTCAATGTACTTCAGTTATGGAGTTGTGAAATCACAGGTGGACACAGTTGTTGTCACAAGTGACTCTCCACCTTCCCCTCATCAAATGGATCCACCACCACAGAGTGATGTGGGAGAACATGCACACATTTCTATTCAATTGTCACATCCTCCCATCATCACTAATCTCAATTTGTGCGCTGAATTCATTGGGAAGCCCATGGATTGTCACATGCACTTGTTACCTTAGCCTCCGTCTTCACATTTTGTTGATCCTTCGGATTGTACTATCTTGTGTTCTTCCTTTCTAGACTCTACACTTATTTTGAACGAGGATTAAGCCATCGATGGAGTTGGTGTTGAACAACCAAACTACAATGTCATTTATGATGAATATGACTGGGAACTCGAACATCAACCTGCATTGAAGGATGATCTCCTTCTGTTTGTGCCTCCTTCAGTTTTTCCTGACATCTTTGGTGATTCTTCTATCTCTGATTTTCCTTGTGTAAATCCATCCACGTATGCATCCACTACTACTCATTCACACAACACATCAGATGTCAGTCCATCATTCGACAGTAGAGAGGACAAATTCTTCATTAAAAATCCACTCAATTTTACATCCTCTTTTTCCAAAAATGCTGAGGGTGAACATTCTTGCTTCTCATCTACCCCTTTGTTTGATTTATCTAATCATGCGGATGCCGATGAACTTATTGATTTTTCTGATCATAGCTATCACGATCTATTTACTCCTGCAGTTGATCACAATGTTAATTCTATTGCTATTGATATTTTAAAGCCACTTGTTTATGATGATCTATTTGTCGATGAAGTCAAAACCTCATAGGCTATCGAGGCACTTCAGCCTGAGCTGATTGTTATGTCAAGCCCTCGCTATCTTGAGGTTGGTTTCACTTTCGATTAGGAAATTTTTGAAACACCAAGGCTCCTCATCACCCTTTTGTATGCATTGAAGATCAATCCAACACACAGATTTTGATTCCTCCACTCGAACCACATGATCCCATCGCTCATGCATTGGAGGAATCTTACACAGCAAGCACACTTGCGCTACACAAGTGGTCTATGTTTCTCATGTTTTCTTTCATGTCACAATCAAGAGAGTGCATATGCTTAACATCTGCACGCTGTGTATCACAATACCATGGCAATTCCATAGAATGCATGTCATGTGCTTTAACTTTTTTCGTTTCCATGGACACATTTAAACTCGGAGTGTGTTTGTCTTCATTTTTATATCTTTCATATTTGTTGGTTTGCTTGATTGTGCTCTTCGCAAACCATGCCTTCACTAACATGGGTCAACCAATGCACCAATGTCTGCATTGGAAATATCACTTCACGTGATCAATCCCATGCACCATTAGCTTAGGATTAGGAGTAGTGTTTTCTTTTGTCTTGTTTCCTTGCATGCATGTTTTCTTTCCTGCTTTTTTTGTTGTTTTCCTGCCTCCTTTCTTTGCCTGCTTTGTTTTTCTCTTTGCTCTGTTGTTTTGTTTGTTTGTTTTACGTTCATAGGTTAGTTTCGCATGAAACCATGTACGACTCTTGAAACAAGCAAGGTAAAGTACAAGAGGACTTGTACAACTATACTTGGTTATCTATTGTCCTATCTCTTTATGTTGAACTTGTTGTCTTCAGTCAATGACACACCAATGGAAAATATGTTCCGTTCAAAGTGAACCTTGGTAAAAACACAATGCTTGCACAATAACTAGTACCATCTACTCTAGTAGGTTGTCTTCTGTTAAACCTTGTCATCTCAGTCAGGTAGAGTAAGGTGAGGGGGAAAACCTTAATGAGTATGTCAAAGGTACATACAAAATACATCTCTGAAGGAAAAACCTCTCCTGTTCTCAATAAGTCGAGATCCCTCTTCCACCTCTGAAATAAATAAGTGCCATGCACATTTCTTGAAAAAACGAAAATGAAAAAAATGAAAATGTTAAAATTTTGAAAATGAATAAGGTGAAATAAGAGAAAGGCTTCCTACGCAGAGAGATGATGCAAGTAACTCCGCTGGGGTACTGACTAGGCTCGCTGGCAATGGAGCGATGCTTGTGCTCCTGCATTACTCCACTGAGGTACTATCCAGGGCTGCTGGCAATGAAGCAACACTAGAGATGAAAGTTAAACTCTGACTATCATATTGCTTATGTACCAATATGCTCCTCATCCCCAATCAAAATAGCTGTGTTGAATTGGCTTGGAATGTGTGCTGATCAACCAAGAGCATGGCAAGTGCTATATCTTTCAATCAAGTTGGTGTGAAAACGAAGATGATCTAAGAATTGAACAATAATTCCAGAGGAGTTAGACTTTCTTTTCATGAAACAAGGTCCATTCAGAGTGCTAGAGTTCTATTGGTGTGTCGCCAAGTATTGTAGCGGCTACAGCCACCCTCCAAAATTTTTTCTTGGCTTCTTTTTAGAGCCTCTCTACCAACCATCCTTAGCAGCGTGTCTTGCACTGTCCAAGTAAAAATGTTTCAGTTGAGTTTCAGTGGCTTACCAGCCTGTGCTTATCAACTTGTTTGTCTCCCACCTGCAGGAACACATTCTAAAACCTAGTCATTTTCTAGTTGTGATCCTCACCTGGAAAATTGTGCAATTATGGAGGGGAACCAACCTTCCCTCCGGAAATTGTGCAATCCATCTGGGGTACCTACTTCTCTCCAGAAGTGTGCAAAACAACCAGGCAACCTTCCCTCTGAAAACCTTGCAATGTAGCCCAACACTGGGCTTCATCTAAAAAATTGCGCAATTTTGACTGAAAGCTAGGACTTCAGCCCAGAAATTGCGCAATACATGAGGGGCAACTAGACTTACTCAGCCCAGAAACTGTGCAAATGTTATTCCCAGGCTTGTAGGTTATTACATGTGCTCCCGGGTTAACCAGTTCCCTCTAGGACCGAGCAATCTTGATTTGCATGCATGGGTTGCTTTTCTCGAAAAAGGAAAAAAGAAAAAAAGCAAAAGCATCCCTTGATTTTAGGGGTCCATTTTTAGCAGTTGGAGGTTACATGCAAAAAGTTGTTTTAGAAACCTCCCACCAAGTGTCACTTTTTCCTAGATTTGTGGCATGTGCATTAGAAGCCTCGATCTTATCAAAAATTATTTATTTGATGTTTCAGAGTTCATTCCTCACATCGATCTTAGAGCTATGACATCCCACTTTGCATCTAGGAGCATTCGGCGCATTTAGCTCAACATTTTCTGGGTAAGTTTGCTTTTCATGTATTTTGCTGCTTTTATGTTTCTTTTTGTATTTCGGTTTGTGTGAGTGTTGTTTGCTTGGTTTTGTTGAATGCTTTCTGTCATTTTAATGCATGTTAGCTTGCAAAAGCATTGTTTCAAGTTTTTGATTACATCTCACTACTGTCATATGCATGACACTGTTTCTGCACTCACGGTCACTTTTGCGATGACTCACTTCACACACATGCTTACTTCCCCCTTTTCTGAATCATGCACTCACTTTTTTCATACATGATCATTCACTCTTGTTTGCACTCAGCTTCACCATGCATTCAGTCTTTTCATGTTTTCAGTTGCCTGTTGGCATGTCTAGGCTACCTTGGCCTGGATCTTGCCTTGCCCGGCTGGAAATGTGCATTTCTAAGAGTGAAGGCTCAATCCCCCCCCCCCCCCAAGAAATTTCATAAAGTTGGCCCAACACGGGCCTTCAGGCTTACTCTGCGCACTTTTGAGAGGCAATGCCTTGCTGGCCCCAGAAATTGTGCAAATACAATTTGTTGGCTGCAGTCATTAATGACTAAAACTGCACATTGCACAATTTCAGTCCTTAGTGGGCCACAATGGACTATGCATTACACAATTTCAGTAGCTAGTCAGCTCGCTGACAATTCGGGCTGTGCTTTGTGCAGTTTTGGCAGTTAGCCTCTTGGTGAAAATTGTGCAATCTTTCCCATCAATCTCCCATGTGTGTTGCATATCAATCCTCAAGTTGCTTTTGGTTTTCGATTGACAAATTGCTTTCCATGAGAGTTGATCTATCTGTAGGTATCACAGGTCTTCGTCAGTCTCTCACCAGTACATGTACAATGGCCTCCAAGAGAGCATGGTCAAAGGACACCGTTGAGAGCGAAACTGGAGATGCAGTTGAGCAAGTGTCTATGAGATTTGTTATCTATGAAGACACCAAGTGTTTCATTGTTAAAATTGGCAACTAGGTCCAAAATCCATGTGGGTCACCTCATTTATGGTAGCTGATATTTTTCCTAGATTCCTCTTGTCGAGAGGTGTAGGCTTGATCTAAAGATCATCTGATTCCGACAAGTATTTGTGGAGATATGAATTTATTTGTATTTACTTGACAAATTGTCAAGGTCGGTCAACAATTAAACGTGTGGCACACATGCCCAGTGAATCATATAAATACAAGAGAGGTTGATTCATTTTCTCATCAACTCATCTCACTCGTTCTTCTCTCCCTCTCCTTAGCTTTGGGTTATACAAGGTGCTGCTCACACGTGGGAAGAAGTAGGACGCAGAAGTTGCTGAAGGTCTCTTTGACCTGCGTTGACCAAGTGTTGACTCATCAAGGGTGTGGTTTTGGTGTGGCTACCTCTCCTAGGCAGGCCACAAATTTTGGCACAAAATGGAGGCAATCCATCCACAGGTTTGACCAGCGTTGACTACCCTAGTTTTGGGCAGCAGGTTGACTTCAGTCAACAACAGTTTGACTGTGTTTTTGGGGCTGTTCAAGGACTATTTCTTCAAGCGGCTCAAGGGATAGTTGACTGGAAATTGACCAGGCATATTGGAGGTAAATTTCAACTCGTTTGACCAAGTTTGACTTTGTTGATCTAGGGTTTGTCGCTGCTGATATAAAATTACAGAATTCTAATTTTGTACTATTTCTCTCTGTTGAACTATTGAAGATAAAGAAGATTTGATCAAAGGGTTTTCCTCGCATTGGGGATTGTCCCTAACTAGCCAGGGCTTATTTTTTGTTGATCGTTTAATGTTCTATATGCACTTTACTTAATGTATATGTGATTGCTAATCTATGGCTAATAAGAAGAAAAGAAGTAAACTTCTCTAAGCATAGAACATACCATAATTTAACATGGTATCAGAGCTGAGGTGAAGACAAAGCCCAAGCAAGAGCAAGAGAAAGAGAAATCACCGAAGATAAGGTTGGAAAGGCTATCCTAAAAACTTCATGGGGTCCTCAACACTCTTCCCCACTGAAGACAAGCTTCGTGAGAAGTCTGACTATCATGGATGGAAGATGTTTCTTGATCTGACTTTAGAAGATCAGGAAGTGTTGGACCATGTGAGACGCAATATTGTTGCACCTCCATCAAATGCATCCACTGCTTCCAAAAGCAAGTGGTCCAAGGGAGAAATAAAAGCAAGGAAGATCATCCAGGACTCTATCAACAAGTGCCTGGTGCCCTATGTTTCCGAGCTGACAACCTCCAAGGAAATATACGATAGATTGGTGAGTTCATTTAAAGTTAATGATGCAAATCAAGTTCTGTTCCTTAAAAATAAGTTGAAGGTATTGACACCTAATCATAGGGATTGGGTGAACAATTGTAATTAGTGTAAATAAATAATAGAGAAAACGGAGAGTCGTCGGGAGATGAACTAAACAATCACTCCTTGTATATAATAATGAACAACCTGAATGAATAACATGATTACATTTGAGGAGTTACTTCCTGGTCTGACATGGTATCAGATCCAGTGCCATTTTTGGCTTCCCTCTTTGCTTTGTAACTCCTCTCTTGCAACTGTTTCCCCTCTCTGGCAACTATTGAAGATGTCTCACTGGTTATGTCAGGCAACTGCTCCACAAGCATAGTTGAGGTATCACTCTCTTGGTTTCATAGTGTTACACACGGGTGCGATGAATGAAATTCTCTTATAACTGTGTATCGGCGTTTTGGACCCTAATCGAGCATTTTTCTCTGTTCATAAATTTTATTTATAAATCACAGTCAATTAGTGTTAAGCGTTAATACTGTGTTTAAGCTCTAAACCTTTCCTTAAGTGCCTTTATTAAAATATGAATTAAGCACACAGGTAGTATTCGGCAAGTGGTAAGAGGTATCTCGTGCACCCTAAAGGCTGGAAATGGTATTCCTAAATTTCACGTGATTAACCTTTGCGAGCGGCACGTAGCACGAGAAAACTACTTTTCTCGCGCGCTTTCGACTTGATATCGGTCATGCAAGATTTCATGTGAGATTATGCAATAGCAGTTGGATCAAGAGAGATTGATCGACAGTGGAGATTGGCCAAGCTAGTTGGTGAGCGGGTGACGCAATAGCCATTCGATTAGATGGGTTGGATCTAACGGTGATTGCGTGGGAATATGCATGTGAGTTAATTTAAATTTCGAACGTGATGTGGTTATTAAATAGAGTTTAAGGTTTAGAGTGATAAGAAAATCCATTGAATGGGTGATCAGACACATATCGATTCCAAAAGTGCATGCAGGTTAACGTTAGTAATGGACGCGATAAGGTTATGAATTGGGGTTTTAATTCTTTTTGGTTCCGTTATGAGATTGAGCGACAATCGTTTGATTGCACGAGTCCCATTGATGGTGTAGATCGTCCGGGTTAGTTGGTAAGTGGACGACGTGATATCCATTGGATCTGGAGAAGTGATATCAATGGCGCGGATTGAAGCGCTTGATAAAAGGAGAAGTCAATGAGGGACCGACAATGATTGGTCAGATAAGCAGGACCGTCAGGGGGGAAATCCACGTACAAAACCGGATTTAAGTGCAGCTAATTGGTTACAAAGTTAACCAGTAGTCAAATTACAGACTATCACCTAATTTTCATCAACCTCGTGTGTCATGTTTTTACTAGTAGAAGAGCAATTTTCTTAAACAATACATTTTTAAAATGCAATCATTGATATCTATTGTGGGAGTCGTTCTCACCGGGAAGGATAACTATCCAGAAAGGTCAGGGAAAATCAAACACACTCTCATTTATAATGACCTGTGGAAAGGAGTGTGTGGCTGAAACGGAGACAAAGAGCTAGGAAAACCTACCTCAGACAAGGAATTCACTATTTGGGAAAATAAGACAGCAAGGCTTATGCATTGATTGCAGCATCAGTAAATGAAGAGGTGAGTCACCGTATTTCCCCATTTTCAAATTCTTTTGAAGCCTTACAAAAACTGAAGGAACTCTATGACTCACACTTTGCACTTGAAGTTGTTCAATTCATGAATAAATTGTTCACCCTTGAAATACAAAATGATGATCCTCTTGCTTTTACATTAAAAGTAAACTCTATTATGCATGATATCAAAGTCACTAATGTTGAACTAGACATTCCTCTGATATATTTTCTCAAGGCACTTTATCCCACTTACTCAAATTATCTTGAGTCATTGCAAGCAAACGAAAACCTCAAAGATATTACCTTTGACTCCCTTGTGAAAAAAAATTCTGAAAGAGAAAGCTTTTGGGAAGAAGACAACTCAGTCTTTTGAAGAGGCTGTGCACCTTGCACATTTAGAGAAGACTATTGCTCAAGATTCTTCGAGAGGAAGAGGTGGTCAAAGAGGAAGAGAAAGAAATTTCAGAGGCAGGGATGGAAGATACTCTCAAGGAAAAAAGTCAGCTTTGCACTGCATACGCTGCAAAAGAGATGGATCATATGATGCATCCACATGCAAGTTGCCTTGGGACATAATAAAGCATGAAAGAAACCAACCCAAAGGTAAAAATAATGACAAAGAGAAAGGTGAAGCACCTGAATCCGCTCACTATGTTGTGGCACACTGTAATATTGGAGTAAATGAAGACTTATTTAATGCTTCACTTGCTTCTTGGAAAAATGATTGGTTGCTTGATTTAGGAGAACTTGCCACATGACTTTTAGAAGAGATTTTTTTGAAGAATTTTCTGACAATGTTGATGGAGTAGTATACTTTGCATACAAATCAAAACTCAAGCCATCAGGGCTTGGTACAATCAGGCTTAAATTGCCTGGTCATCCAGACTTCCTTTTGAATCATGTTATATATCTCCCATAGATGAGGAGAAACTTGTTTTCCTTGGTCCACATCCACTAGCAAGGACACTCCATTCATACATTTGATGGCAAGCTTGAGGTGAGAAAAACATCACATCACTTACATGTCATGACAGGGATAGAAGAAGAAAGGCTTCTCAAGCTGCAGGATAAGTCTGCTCGTGAACAAAATTTCTCATACAATTCTCATTATGAAGAAGGTACATTTCCATCAAGTTTATTATGGCATGATAGATTTGGACACTTTAACTATGACAACCTCTGCTTGTTGAAGAAAAATGGTGTTACTGGTTTGCCTACAATTCCTAGGAAACTTAAGCAATGTGATGCTTTCATTCTAGGAAAGCATATCAAACAATGTTTTCATGACTCACATTCCAGAGCACATAGAAAACTTGAACTCATTCATTCAGATTTATGTGGTCCAATGTCTATTCCTTCTGTAAATGGAAATAAATATATGATGACATTTATTGATGACTACACCATAATGTATTGGGTTTATTTATTGAAGAACAAATCTGATGCTTTTCAAACATTTAAGAACTTTCATATATGGATTGAAAATGATGCACAATCTCATATTGGCTCTATTCGCACTGATAATGGAAAAGAATACACTTCAAATGAATTTTAAAACTATCTTTGCCAACATGGGATCAAACATCAAACAACTGTGCCTTATAATCCCCAACAAAACACAGTAGCTGAAAGAATGAATAGGACAATCTTAAGTGTGGTGCGCTCCATGATGTTTTTGAAAAATGTAAAAATGATGTTTTGGGCTGATGCATTTCTATGTGATGTATATGTGAAGAATATATGTCCACCTAATGCTATTAGAAACAATACTCCTTATGAAATGTGGTATGGGCACATTCCTTCGGTAAAGCATCTCAGGGTCTTTGGTTCCACATGTTATGCCTTGATAGCAAAGGTACATAGAAACAAACTTGGTGCAAGAAGTCATAAGTGTATCTTCCTGGGGTATTCAAACACCTCCAAAGCATACCATCTCTTTGATGAAGTCAATAAAAAGTTTGTTGTATCTAGAGATGTAACCTTTCTTGAATCATCCAAAATTGACAATGTTGTTGAGCGGCAACTTGATCACTTGGATAGATTCTCAAATGAAAAATCATTTCAAGAATTTGATAATTAGATTCCATATCTTGAAGGGGGGGATTCCTATACTAGATAAACTTGTGGAATCTTCTTCTGAATCACTCTCTCCCCCGCATGAAACTCCAACAACAGATGATACTTTGAGTGATGTGATTGATACAATTGGGAGACTCAATCTTGATTCAGTCCCAACTCAATCAACAAAGTAGCCTGGACCATCTCAAAAAGGTCCCCAAAAGTGGCTGATAAAGACACTTGAAAGTGTTCATCCTGATGAGGTTGGAAATATAGGAACTATAAATTCAATCCAAAAAAATGGAGGTGATGTAGATAACTCTGGTTCACCTGTTGATATGGATATTTCTTATGATTGTGAATTGAATTTTTCTACATATTTTGAACCAACTTCCTTCAAAGAAGCTGCTTCTCATGTTGAATGGAAATAAGCAATACAAAAGGAGTATGATGCCTTGATAAAGAATGGCACTTGGAAGCTGGTTGA
Source organism: Pinus taeda (assembly GCA_000404065.3). Taxonomy (NCBI): domain Eukaryota; kingdom Viridiplantae; phylum Streptophyta; class Pinopsida; order Pinales; family Pinaceae; genus Pinus; species Pinus taeda. The sequence continues at coordinate 145,286 of APFE030393762.1, forward strand.
TCATCCATTGGGAACCAAACCAATTGGCTGCAAGTGGCTCTACAAGAACAAGTATAAAACTGATGGCTCACTTGACAAGCACAAATGTAGGCTTGTGGCAAAAGGTTTTGCACAGAAGGAAGGGGTCAATTATGAGGAGACTTTTGCCCCCACAACAAAATGGGCTACCATCCAGACACTCTTTTCCCTAGCAGCTCAGAATGGTTGGAAAGTCCATCAAATGGATGTAAAAACTGCTTTCTTGAATGAAGATCTAAAAGAGAATGTTTTTATGTCCCAGCCTGAAGGATTTGCTGTAAAAGAACATGAACATAAAGTATGAAAACTTGTGAAATCCTTGTATGTCCTCAAATAAGCACCACGAGCCTGGTATGAAAAACTAATTGAGCATCTTCTGAAACTCAATTTCAAACAATATGATCTCAATAATGCAACTTTGTTTGTCAAGAAGGTTGGAAAAACAATTGTATATCTTGTGGTATATGTAGATGATCTTTTGATGACAGGGAACAATGAGAGCTACATTGCATCCATAAAAAAGGAATTGAGGAAAGGTTTTTAAATGACTGATTTGGGCTATGTTCATTAATATCTTGGTATTGAAGTAACTCAACATCCGAAGTCTATATTCCTTTCTCAAAAGAAGTATATTGGAGATCTATTGAACATGTTTGGCATGACTTAATGCAATCCTTTGAGTACTCCAATGGAACAAAACTTAAATCTCACATCCATTGAAGGAAAATAATTTGAGGATGCAACAAAGTATAGACAACTTGTAGGAAGTATCAACTACCTAACTACTACTAGACCAGACATTTCGTTTGTTGTTGGAACCCTCTCTAGGTTTATGCAAAAGCCTTGTGAGGGACATTGGTCTGCTACAAAAAGAGTTGTAAAGTACTTGAAGGGAACTCAAGACTTTGGAATCAAGTATACATAGGTAGGCGACTTCAACTTGATTGGGTACTCTGATTCAGACTTCGATGGAGACAAAGAAACTGGGGCATCTACTTCGGGTTATGATATGAGTCTTGGATCAGAAGCTATCTCCTGGAGATCACGCAAACAATCAGTTCCGGCAAATTCCACAACATAGGCATAATATGTGGCAGAAGATGAGGCACCAAAAGAAATTGTGTGGCTCAGGTAAATTCTAGAAGATTTGCAGGTAAAACAAGTACAATCGACTCCACTCACGATTGACAATACCTCGGCAATAAATTTGGTCAAGAACCCAAAGTTCCATGATCAAACAAAGCACATCAATACAAAATATCGGATTCGACATCATATTGAGGCCAAAAAAATCCATCTTCGCCATTGTTCCACTACTGAGCAAATTGCAGACATCTTCACCAAAGCGTTTGGAAGAGAAAAACTTGAAAGATTCGGAACGATGCTTGGACTCACCAACATCCCTTCAAATTAAGGGGGGGAATGTTGACACCTAATCATAGGGATTGGGTGAACAACTGTAATTAGTGTAAATAAATAATAGAGAAAATGGAGAGTCATCGGGAGATGAACTGAAACATCACTCCCTCTTGTATATAATAATGAACAACCTGAATGAATAAAACGATTAGATTTGAGGAGTTACCTCCTGGTCTGACAGAAGGAAATTAAGAAGGGCAAAGATGAGAGTATGCAAGCATATTTCTTAAGGACCACTGAGATCAAGAATAATATTCTATCTATTGGGGAAGTAGTTCCGGACAAGGAAATGACTATCACAACCCTTGGAGGACTGCCACCTGAATGGTATATATTTAGGACTACTCTTCTCAACAATAATGCCATCCCAAGATTTGAGGAATTGATGGCTAGATGTATTCAAGAAGAGACAAGGATGGAAGAGCAAGAAATTTCTGCACTTAAAGGCCATCTCTCTACCTTTTCTTCTCATGCTAAAAGAAGAAACAATTCTAGGGCTAAATCCAAAGGAAAGGCTGGACCAAAGGGTGGAAGAAAAGGTCGATGTTACAATTGCAACCAAATGGGCCACTATGCGAGGGAGTGCCCTGATAAAAGGGACTCACACCATGACGGTGACCAAAATCACTCTCAAGGCAATCAAAGGAATGGCAAGTCCAATGGAAAAGGTAAAAAAAATGTCGGAAATCAAGGAAGAGGACAACCCTTCAAGAAGGAAAGAAACTCCAGGTATGAATCTAATGTTGTTAACAATAAGCAAGATGAATATTGTCTACCAGCGACCCTCTCTACTACTGCCCCCCCTGACTCGCTGGGATATTGGCTTATTGATAGTGGTGTTTCAAGGCACTTCACTGGTTACAAAGAAGCTCTCTCCAATCTGATAGAGAAGGAGACCAACCTGGAAATTGTTCTTGGGGACAACACAAAATATCTGTGAAAGGCGCAGGGAATGTCACTCTTCAATTGAATCATGGTAATACAATTCATTTGCAAGAAGTCATATATATATCTAAAAAAGAACCTGGTGCTCGTTTCGGCAATGGATAACAAAGGCTACAAGGTAACCTTCATTGATGGCAAGGTACATGTATGGAAAAATAATTTTAAGGAAGCTTTCACTCTTGGGTTTCGAGTCGATTCATTATATCAGGTTGGAGGAAGTCCGCTGGGTGTCATGTCTTGTGACACATCACTTTAGTCCGAACTATGGAATCAGAGGTTTGCTCACCTTCATTATAAATCTCTACCCAATGCAAGACAAATGGTGACAGGGATGCCTGAGTTCCAATTAGAGAAAGAAGGTGTATGTCCAGGATGTGCCGAAGGGAAGCTCAAAAGGGACCATTCCCCTCAAGCCAAAGTAGAACCTCCGATATATTGGAGTTGGTTCACTCAGAAATATCTGGTATGATGCATATGAACTCTTTGGGAGGATATTTATATTACCTCACTTTTACAGGTGATTATTCTCACAAGACCTGGATATACTTCTTGAAAAAGAAGGATGAAGTGTTCACTTGGTTTTGTCCCTTCAAAGCCTTGATCGAGAATCAATCTAAAAAGAAGATCAAGATATTAAGGAATGATAATGGGACTCAGTATGAATCCAATGAGTTCCATGAATTTTGCAAAGAGGCTGGCATTAAGAGGGAGACTACAACACCATATACTCCTGAGCAAAATGGTATGGTAGAAAGGAAGAATTGTACGATTGTGGAAGTTGTCCGTGCTATGCTTCACGATCAAAGACTTCCAAAGTTTTTAGGGGCCAAAGCTGCGAATACTATCGTTTATGTGCAAAATTGATGCCCGCATCAAGCATTAAGTTCCAAGATTCTCGAAGAGATGTTCACTAGTAAGAAACCTGACGTATCTCATTTTAGAATTTTTGGAAGTCTGGTATATTTTCATGTGCCAAAGGAGGAGGAATAAATTGGGTGCATCTGGAAAGAAAGGAATCTTCGTGGGATATAGAGAAAACACTAAGGGCTATATAATCTATGTGGTTGGTCAAAAGGAAATCGAGATTAGCCATGATGTCACCTTTGACGAAGATATGGCTCTTAGAAAAGTTGACAATCTTCCTACTCAAAGGGGATCTAAAGAAGCTGACACCAGGGAACCAAAGGAAAAGGAAGATGAGATGATGCTGGATGTGAAAGAACCTATGGATCCTATTAATCCCCATCCACAAGAGCCTTCCTCTTCTAGGAAGAGGCCTTCATGGCTTAGGGGGACACTTTATGATGCTGAAGGGCACGTTTCACCCAGGGAACCTTCTAGGAAAGTAAGAAGCTGACCAGGTATCAGGGATACTTGACCACCATGAGCACGATCATCCAAAATGAGCCTTCATCATTCGCAGAAGCTGTCAAGCATCAAGTATGGAAGGATGCTATGACTAGGGGATATGAGTCCATCATGAAAAATTATGTCTGGGATGTGGTCCCTAGACCCCAGGACAAAGAAGTTGTCACTTCGAAATGGATTTACAAGATAAATCATGCAATTGATGGAAATGCGGAAAAGTATAAGGCTTGTTTTGTCACTCATGACTTCTCTCAGAAGGAAGGTATAGACTATAACGAGATATTGTCACATGTTTCCTGATATACGACCATCCGCTTGATCATAGCCCTTGCCGCTTCGCAAGGACGGAACCTACATCAAATGGATGTCAGGACCACGTTCTTGCATGGTTCGATCAAAGAGGAGGTCTATGTGGAGCAACCCAAAGGATTTGAGATTCATGATCGAGAATCTCGTGTGCAGGTTGAAGAAGGCCCTATATGGGCTGAAGCAAGCACCTTGCATGTGGTATGAGAGGATCGATAGCTACTTGATGAAGCTGGGATTCACTAGGAGTGAAGCCAACCCTAAACTTTACTTTAAGGTTGAAAATGAAAATCCTCTCATACTGGTGTTGTATGTTGACGACCTATTTCTAATAGGTGCAAACCCTCTCATTCACAAATGTAAGAGGGAGTTGGCTTCTGAATTTGAAATGAAGGACCTAGGATTGATGCACTACTTCCTAGGACTAGAAGTCTAGCATAAGCCAGGGGAGATTTTCCTTTCTCAAGGAAAATATGTGGTGAAGATATTGGAGAGATTTGGTATGGTGGACTACAAGCTCGTGACTACCCCGATGGAGCTTGAATTCAAGAAGTTAAGCGGTAGTGCTTCCGGACCCGTTTTACGAAATGCTATTGAGTATCATCAACTCATCGGAGCATTGACGTTCTTGGTGAACTCTCATCCAGATATATGTTTTGCAGTCAACACATTGAGTCAACATATGGTTGAGCCTCACCACTTACATTAGATTGGTGCCAAGAATCTGTTGAGATATCTTCGTGGCACAATCACTCATGGGTTGAGATACACTGCTGAAGATGTGAGACTATATGGATATACTGATGTTGATTGGGCAGGCAGTGTGGTGGATCGAAAGATCACTTCTAGGTGTTGTTTCTCTTTGGGACCTACCTCGATATGCTGGATGAGCAGGAAGCAGAAGTCGGTGGCTTTGAGCACCACCGAGGTAGAGTAAATTGCTGCTAGTATGGCCTCTTGTGAGGTGGTCTAGTTGTGAAAGCTCTTCAGTGAGCTATTTGGATTTACATTGGATACCACCGTGATCCTGTGTGATAACTAGAGCGGGATTTGTTTATCAAAGAATCTTGTATTTCATGATCTCTCCAAGCATATCAATATCAGGTACCACTATATTCGAGATATGGTGCAATGGGGAGAAATAAGGCTCCAACATATCGGTATAGATGAACAGGTCGCCGACATTTTGACATAGCCCCTGGGGAAGGTCAAATTCTTGAAATTTTTAGAATGACTTGGTGTCGTTCAGAGACCCTCTTATGAGGGTCGAGTATGATTTATTGAGCTCTCGGAGCTCTAGGGGGGTGCGGGGTACTTCTTGGAGCGATATGCAACCACAGGGTGACTCGACATCCCCTAGTGGTGCACTATGTATAGGGTGAAAGGTTCAACCTTCCCTTGTGACACCCCGTGGCGACTGTATGACAGGATGATTAGTTCTCCTGTGGGCTAGGATGATTAGTTCTCTGTGGCGACTATGGAACATGATGATTAGTTCTCCTGTGGGCTAGGATTATTAGTTCTCCATGGAGACTATGGAATAGGATGATTAGTTCTCCTATGGGTCAGGATGATTAGTTCTCCGTGGTGATTGTGGAACATGATGATTAATTCTCCTGTGGGCCAAGATGATTAGTTATCCTATGGCGACTGTTGGACAGGATGATTCGTTCTCCTATGGACAGGATGATTAGTTCTCCTGTCGAGGCATCCTACCCATGCAGTCTGGGACTCATGGGAAGTACCTCTTATATGTTCAATGAGTAGGGAAATGGGGTTAGGGACCATAGTAGTACTATCGATGAACGCATCATTGTATCTACTGTACTCCCTATGCTAGGATGACCTCCATTGATCTGGGATCATTGAGAGTGGTATGACACACTTTGAGACTGACTTCGGGTTAGTGGAGGATGGTATGAAACATACTCGATCATTTCTTCTTATTCATAGTTCGAGCAGAGCAGAGTAGGGCCAAGCAGTGCAGGGTAGTGCATTTGATGGTTGTGATAGTAGCGACGATTAGACGGATTGCAGATGGAGTTCTCCCTAGTTGAGAGGGAGTGCTAAAATTGGAAACTAGGGCCAAAATCCATGTGGGTCACCTCATTTATGGTAGCTAATATTTTTCCTAGATTCCTCTTATCGAGAGGTGTAGGATTGATCTAAAGATCATCCGATTCTGACAAGTATTTATGGAGATATGAATTTATTTGTATTTACTTGACAAATTGTCAAGGTCGGCCAATAGTTAAATGTGTGGCACACATGCCAAATGAATCATATAAATACAAGAGAGGTTGATTCATTTTCTCATCGTCTCATCTCACTCATTCTTCTCTCTCTCTCCTTAGCTTTGGGTTATACAAGGAGCCACTCACACATGGGAAGAAGGAGGACGCATTAGGTCAAGGAGGACGTTGAAAGGAGGACACAGAAGTTGTTGAAGGTCTCTTTGACCTGCGTTGAATCATCAAGGGTGTGGTTTTGGTGTGGCTGCCTCTCCTAGGCAGGTCGCAAATTTTGGCATAAAAATCAAGGCAATCCGTCCAAAAGTTTGACCAGCATTGATTGCCCTAGTTTTGGGCAGCGGGTTGACTTCAGTCAACAACAAATTGGCTCTGTTTTTGGGGTTGTTCAAGGGTTGTTTCTTCAAGCTATTCGAGGGCTAGTTGACCAAAAATTGACCAAGCATATTGGAGGTCAATTTCAACTCATTTGACCAAGTTTGACTTTGTTGATCTAGGGTTTGCTGCTGCTGATATAAAATTATAGAATTATGATTTTGTACTATTTCTCTCTGCTGAACTATTTAAGGTAAAAGAATATTTGATCAAATGGTTTCCCCACATTGGTGTTTGTCCCTGGCTAGCTGCCACATCTTGTGTGTCTTGTCTTGGCTTGTTTTCGGTTGATCGTTTAATGTTCTATTTGCACTTTACTTAATGTATATGTGATTGTTAATCTGTGGCTAATAAGAAGAAAAGAAGTAAACTGCTCTAAGCATGGAACATACCATAATTTAACATTCACAGAAAAATATATCAAGATGAAATGGCAGGACATCAGTGACACCTTCTCAGGCACAATTGAGGAAAAATTTGGAAGACCGCAAGGTTTATGTCAACATTCACAATTCTGGCTTGTACTGAATTTCATGCAGGTATCTCGTGTTTCCATGTGCGGACATGATCCATTGGATTGTCTCGCATATTGATCCAAGGACAATGGTGTTAAGAAGTGTCAATGGAACACAGCTTGCTACCTTTATGGCGAAGGAATTTCAAGATATGTATCACTTGCCACAGTCGGTGATCATGATGGATACACCCTTAACAAGATCTAGTAGCAATGAAAACTCAAGAGATATCTTGAAGAGTTAGGTGAAAGAGCCAACCAAGTTTAGGACAACACCAGGCTAGGTTTAGAAGACGAAGATACTGTGGAAGGAATATCGGATCTTGGTCATATTTTCATGCTTCTTATATGGCCAAGAGAGCAGAGAAACCTTCCCGCAGAGTTGGGTGATCATGTTCGATGAACTGGAAAGCGAAGGAAGACCTTGCAACTGGTCCTACATGTTGGCTCTCAGGTTTAAGGAACAGGTAACAGAACCCTGACATTTGCCGAAGCATCAGGAAGCGAAGATATACATGTCCTCTTACATACTGGATGCAGTATGTGCTCGTTAGAAGTTCCAGGATTGGGTTGGGCATGGACACCTTTAGAAACCTTTGTGCACACTTATTCCAAGTTTTTCTCTTAATGCAGCTTATGTGTTGTTATGATAAAATCATCAGATCACTTCATCACCCCTGATGTATAGGAAAATCCCCGAGAAGGATCCACCTTGCATGTCACAGGGAGCGATCGAGGCATTAACCGACATAGCAGATTGGTATGCCTCACCCCTTGTCACCTTCATATAGATGTATAGCGTGGAGAAGGCTCTGCATATTTTACCGAAGTTTTCCATGGACAAGCTCGTCATGCAAGAAGTGTCATATCACATCTCGACAGGGTTTTCAGCAAGACTGCAGAGGAAGAAGAAGGCACTCTGGCTGGCTCTTCCTTTGTAGATCCGATTGTATGAGATCCAAAATATCAAGCATGCTGAGGTCCAGACGAAGGAATTCAAAAGATTCATCTTCGGCACCATAAGTTTCAATTCAACATTTCTTAGTGAAGGACCACTGTGTGAGAGTGAAACATCCTTGGATCCAAGGGGCATGTCATTGGCTTAAGGAAGGCCCATGGAGATACTGCTATCACTTCTCAAGGCTTAATGAATTGATCAAAATAGTTGTAGATTCGTTAGCAAAATAGGAGGAAGCAACATCTCAGAGAGTAGCATCATCAGCAACAGCAAAGGGTCGCAGACTTGTGCGCGACAAAGGCAAGACAAAGGTTGTTGACAATGCAAAGGCAGAGAAAAGCTACAAGTTCAAAGCATATCCACTTTTGTTGAAAGAAACTCTTCAGATTGATGCTAAAAGACAACACGATAGGAGAATCATGCAAAGGAAAAGAGAGAAGCGGAGAATGGAGGAAACAAAAAAGGAGTTGTAGGAGTTGAAGTGGAAACTTAGGGAAGAACAAGAGTTGCATAGAAGAGAGAATGAAGTGCAATAGGAATAGGTACAACAAGAGGCACAACATGCACATATAGATGAAACTTCACTTATACAGGTTATAGACTCATTCGAGTAGATAGTACAAAGCATACAGGGTGAGTAGTCACAGGAGCAAGACCTTGCTCAAGAGTGTGAACAAATGCTAGAGAAGATGGACATGGACATGGTTTAGCCAAAGTCAGATCAAGATATTGACCTCATGTCTCAGAACTAAGAGGTCACCGTACTGGCTTCACTAGATTCGGAAGTAGAGAAATTCCCAAGCGATCAAGGAGACATATAGATCCTTGAAGACAATCTGAAAGTGGAGATGCACAACATATCTTTCGACGAGTCACAACATTGAATTGTGTAGTTATGTAGGGTGTCCACTCCAGATGTCCATGTATCTCCTATGTAGTTTGAAGAGTGAGTGATCATGTCCGATATGCGCAAGCATCAAGTAGCATTGGCCAATGCTACCAAAGAATATGTTGAAGCCACAGCTCGAGTGTTAAATTCTTGATAGCTAAGAACGAGTGCATGGCTAAGGAGCTACAAATGGCCAAGTAGGGAGGAGAGAGGGTTACAACATTCTCCAAAGAAGAATTGAGGAGAGCAATACTAGATGAAGTATCATCGCTCAAGAAAGTCATGCATAAGTTTTACTCTAGATTCATCACCGTGCATAAGTCAGTTGTCGATCTTAATGGTTGGTAGCAGTGTTGTGCTAGGAGAGCATACATCTTGTTAGATCTGCACACTATTGTCAATCACATGAAAACATGGACAATGAGATACCAAGGAGACCCATTTCACTTGCCTAACATGATGAAGCTAAAGGTGATAGAGTTGAAGGGACGCAGCTGGAGTCGGATCCGAAACTACGAGGAACTCCCGCATTTCATCACCAGTTTGCAAGCTTCACATGAATGGGTTTTCACGATCATCGATGTCATTGTGCGCATGCATTCGATCCCATCCATCGGCACACTCACTAAGGTGAAGTCAAATAACCAAGTCCGATTGGAGTTGGACATGTACTTTGATGAGTTGATACGCTTAGCCACTAGCAGAGACCTGGAGATCAACGCAGACACTATGCATCAGTATGTTGCTGGTCTGGCTGCACTCAAGACTATGATGCACATTTTATTAGACGAGTTGGACAGAGGTGCCAAACCAGTGCACTCGAATGCAACGGAGGCAAGAGTTCTCTTTCAGAAGGATGTCACCATAGAGCACACAGACACCATAACATACTACCAAGATTGGCATCAGTTCACCATCATATATCATCGCAAGGATGTCGAAGAGCTAGTCTTTCCATAGTTTTCCAAGTCTTAGTGATGTCTTGCATGATTTACTTAAGCCTATTTTTGTCTCACATGGGTACATGTGCAGATTGTAATGTAAACATGTTGTAACAGTGAAAGACCAAGCGTCGATAGTAGAATGTAACAGTCATGTAGTAGTTGAAGAGTCATGAGGGTGGGTGAAGAGTCACAAAGGGGAATGTCAAGGGTCACCCCACGCTTTGCTATTTACAGAACCTCATAACTCATTGTATAGGATTTTTGGAGCCAAGCTTCATATTGGTGTAACGTAGAGATATCTTGGAGTGTATTGTAACAAGCTTTGGCTTCTCCATAGTGCAGATCTAGTACATCTCTTTGGAGGAGCAAGCGGCAATGACTGTAATGTTTCACTATTGAGGCTAGTGGAAGTCTTAGCTCTATGTATGATTGATATTTCACTTTCTTAATATAACAGAGCCAACACTTTTCATGCATATGTTGTTATTGTAGTTTGGATATCCTGGTTACTTTAATGATATATGTAGTTGTTATTTACGCATGTGTGTATGGACTATTATGTATGTGTTTGTATGAATCTTATCAAAGCATGTTGTTGATATAACCCATCAATTTGGATCATTGACTATCCTAATTTCCATCTCGTGATGTCTTACTGTTTGTGTGTTCCCTTTTAAGTTGTGTGCTAGAGCCATTCATGCACCTTCCTTGACTTATTGCAAGGTCACACCCTTGCTACCAACAAGGACACTTTACTTACCTCTGCACACAACTGCGGTCAAGGCGATACTGTACTACCCACTGTTGGGACTCCTACACCAAATGGTTTGAGGTCTAGTTGGGTCTTCTTACTGGGGAGATCCCTTGACATGTTGGTGGGTCCAAGGCCGTCAACAAGTTCATAATAGAATTGATAAGCTTAGGATGAGATCAAATGAATCTTTAAAGGAATTTTCCGATAGATTTCTATACATTTTTTTATGATTTTCTAGATGCAGATGTGGATTAGAAGTCTTGGGATGAGAAATTTCGGTTCTTAGTTAGAATTTCAAGAAATCCTTTTAGGAAAATCTATCCCCACTTATCAGACCTTGTGTCAAGATACAGATAGTGAATCATATCTCAAGCTGGCACAAGGTAATGAGGGGCTTCAATAATATGGTATGTCATTCATCAAATATTTCTATCAAGGTATGGTAAATCTATTTGATGGAAACCAAGAATCCCATGAATATTTTTATTTGAGAAACTTTGATGTGGTTCATGATGATTTTATTAATGCAAATATTAGAAATTATTTAGATGTAGAGCTAACACTGTGCTCAAAATTATAGTGATCATTCGAAAGTTTTGAGTCTTGTTAGGAAGTCATGGTACTTCAGTCTACTTTGATGGTTATGTCAGACCCTTGCTACCTCAATGAAACATATGAATTTGGTTAGGTCAATGTTTCCTCACAAGTGTATGTTATCAACTTTCTTTCATGGGCTTTGGATTCATTCTTTAGGGATGATTGGTATCATCATGTTGAATTTTTTAGTCCTTAAGATAGAATCTTTGATCATATTTGTAGACTCCCATTTACCTATACTACTTAATGTGAATATTTGTTCTGGATCTTGGAAACAAAGAGTTTGTTGAATGATTGTCAACTCTTTCCTCTTGACACCCCTTTGCCCTCACCCAACATCTGGCTTGATCTACATACTAACACTGACCATTCCCGGTTTATACATGAGTCATCATCTGATCTTGATCTTTTACATGATGTAGACATTTTCATAGAAAATTTGTCTTTGCAAAATGTACGTGCTAGTTGTTTTTATGATCCCATTATTGAATGGTTGGAAGAGTCATACCTAGTGAATTCAGTCACTCATAATAGGTACCTGCATGAGTTTAATAAAACTTTGTATATTTATGAGTCTGAAAGGTGTGTTCAAGATGTCCCTTGTTATAATCCATCTTGCCATCATCAGATAGAGTACGCATCTATCTTACATTTCCATGCTTTTCTTGTTCACCTTCGTATTTATGTGCATATGCACTGGTTATCTTTTTATTATTGCACATTATGTCATTTTAGTTTTTCTTACTGATATCTTTTGACTTAGGGGTCATGAGAAACTTTTATGGCTGCATTGGAGATTTCATTTTACTTAGTCCTAACCATCCAACCTTTTAGTTTAGGTTAAGACTAGTTGCATTTAGTTAGTTGCATTGCATTGTTTTCTTTTCATTTTCATCTCCCATTCTTTCTTTTCTTGTTTTTCAAGTTAATGTCTTTGCTTTGATAAAGCTATGCATGGAAAGTTGTCTCGTTAAGCTGTGATTTAATTGTGGCTACACTTTGGGAAAGGAAAATTGTAGAGAGAGAATTCCTTGGCTAGCCTGCTAATTTTCTTCTTCGTTTGGGCCTATATATGTTTTAATTTCAATAATATCTGGTGGAAAATATGATCAATCAGAAATTCATAAGTAGATCCATGAAACCCATATCTATTTTGGGATCTTCACTCCTAAACTCGTATTGGTAATCTAATGATTGCTTTCTTACCGATCCAATCAAGTAGTTAAGGGAAAAGTGGAAAATTAAAAACAAGCAAATCAATATCATAGGAATATATAACTAGCTATGAAGGAACAATCCCTCCATATCTCAATAAGTCAAGCTCCCTTTTCCACCCAACCAAAAATAATTAGTGCCTAAGCACATTTGAACTTTTGAAATTAAAAAAGGCTTCATGCTCAGACAGGTGGAGCAAGCAACTTCACTGGAGTATTGAAAGGGCTCGCTGGTAGAAAAGTGATGCTTTTATTCCTGTAGCAACTCTACTCGAGTATTGAATAGGATCGTTGATAGTGGAGAAATACTAGAGGTGAAAACCCAAACTTTGATGATCTAAAACTCGCGGATACAGACCACCCTTTTTCTAGATCAAAATAATTGGGACTTGCCAATGTTTGTGTACGTGTTTAACCTAGCACATGGATAAAGGAGACAATATATTTAGTTGGGTGAAATGAGGAATCAAAGGCTATCCATATGATGAATAAATACTTCATGAAGGACTAAGACTATGTGCATAAAGGTGAGACCTAACTGAGACGTTGGAGTTCTTTTGGTGTGTCACCAAGTGTTGTCGTTATGACAACGACCCTCTAAACAAAAATTGCCTTACTAATTTTGGAGACTTTAAATGTTTTCATGAGTTGTCACTTCAAGCCATCTTGTGTCATCTTATAGTTCAATTTTTTCTAAGTTTCGACTTTGTTTCCAACATATATAAGTATTGCTTTTCCTCCTAGGACAAAGTTTCCTAAGAGTTTCCTTCTTGTCTTTGGAAGTCTTTGTGTCTTATTTCTAAATATAGGAAAAACACTAGCTTTTCTTTGACTTAGTTTTAACTTCCTTCAATCAACATGCATACCACACAAAAGTAATAAAGAGAAACATTTTCTCCTAGAGAAAGAAAAGTTTCTAAAGGTAGTGACTACACATACAGTTTCAAAGGAAAATGCACCATCGTGAGCTTGAGTGCACTTCTGTCTCATAGTTGAGTGCACTCCTTGTCCACAGTGAGTGCACACTCCTTGTCAGTAATTTTCACAGCAACTGCGCACTTCTTATATCTAGCCAGTGTGTCACCATGCTTCTAACACATTTGCTTTCATTGCTTCCATGAAGAGTGCGCTCCTAAAAATAGGGACCTTCTCCACTTAACTTAACTAACTCTCTCATCAAGTGACAAGTGGTGAGTATGGATTGAAACCCTAATCTTACTTCACATGTTGATTCTCTTCATAAGTATCCCATCTCGTTATTCATTCTCACAATCACTATTCACTCTACGCTGAGTGCATTTTCTCACTGTAAGGATCTCTTCTTCACTTTTGTTCAAGAGTGCGTTGATTCTTGGTATGTTTTGGAATGTGTTTGTTTTGTTTGTTTTTTTCATTTTTAGTGGCACTTTTTTCTCTTAGTGGCGTTTCAATTTATTTTCACATATAAGTGTCGTTTCCATCTGTTATTTCTCCTACACGTGTTGTATTGCTACCACAAGTGGCCTTCATATTGACTCCTCAAATTGCATGACCTTTCACATTCTATTCACGCTTACAACAAGACTTATAAACACTTGTAACCCTTCTCTCTCATTGTTACTATGTTCTTGACTTATTGTTGACCTTCATTAAGTAGTTTTGAGATTATCTTTGAGCTTATCACACTTTTCGGTAATAAGAATCCTCTGTGATTTCAAACTTCACCCAAATAAGAAAGTATCCCCTCCAAATCATATAACTCACTTCTAATCCATAGCGAGGCATATCTTCCCACTGCAACTGTGACTTTCACCCATCGTGAGCCTCCCTGGTGCAAAACTCACTTCCAAGCAGTAGTGTGACTGCCCTTGATCACTGTAACTTGGACCTGTGCCTACGACATATCTCTCTCTCATAAGAGTGAATGGTGTAGTTCTAAGCCTCAAACTAGCCTTGTCTATCCACTGTGATCCTGACTTGCACCCTCTTCTTTTCCTTGGTATTGTGCACACTTCTAGTAGCTCGTATAGCCACCTTGCCCCACTCTTGATAGGATTGTGTTTGCAGTTTCCCCATATATCTCCTTAATCACTATCTTTTTCATTATTTGCATGTGGTAGCTAAGGTATTTTCAAAAACTAATTGTTGCTTGTTGTGAGTAATTTTCCACTTACAAGTGTTGAGGATACAAAACACATTTGTCTCTCATCTTCTTCTGAGACAATTCCTCCTACTACTCGAAACATTATGTCGAAAGAAACTTTAGAGAATAGCAATTAGGAGGTAATGGAATTTACTAAGCCAATTGTCCCTATCTTATCAGACCTAAAATGTTTCATTAATAAGTTCTTGAATGTACCGTGGCAGGATATCAAATATACTTTCAAGCATAAGGAATTCTTAGAAAAATTGGAAGACAAGGAAGAAAATATAAACACTAAGAGGTGAGGGATACATAGAGTGGCTTGCATATTCCCAGTGTTAATTTATGTAGAAGCTACCAAATGGATACTGTCACATACGGATAGTAAGAATCTAGTTCTTAGCAGTGAGAGCAGGAATGAAATTGCCACCTGCCATCCACATGCCATACATTCCTATTACAAGACAATAACTACCAAGGTATGTTTTAATGCATAGTCCTGAGAGACTTAGGAAAACCTAAATATTAAGGAAATCCTCAAGTCATGGTCACAAGATCCTACAAATTTTCTCCAGAAACTAAGTGCAATTTAAACAACCAAATCTGTGAGAATTTTTTACTACTATCTCATGCTGATGTGCTATAGATTAAATGGGAGGAAGAATGTAGAATATTTTGAGGAGATTTGGATTTATCTAATCAACCCAGTTATTTTTAAAGGCAGAGTCTTCAACAAGGTCGATTTCATCTCTCGTGAATTGTAACTTAATATACAACAAGCCAAGACAACTTTACAAGCCAAACAAGCACCAGAATTATACATGTCGACTTATTTGATGGATGGAATCTATGCATGTTATGAGTTTATAGGAATGAAATGAAACTTGCCCCCTCAAGAGAAGTTTCCAATCTACTTTGTTGGATTAGGGGGTCCTGACCCAGGTTCAAAATTAGTTGTGCCAACCAACAAATCCCTACACTACTGGCCCTTTCAGCAACAACCCGCATAGTGCAGGCTGCAATCTCACCCAAAGCAATATGGGGGGATGCAAGAACCAAGTTTTTTCATCTAGAGGCGAGTGTGATTTATTTTTAGCGCCTCAGATCTGCCTTCGCGCAGATCGATAAGACCTTAGGACTCGATACTAAAACTCTATTAAAATAGTCTTGAGACCTTCATGAAGGTCTACGACCAGTTTTTGTGGACCTTTATCAGTTAATTTATCCACTTACACGCGCTAGAGAACAATTCTAGATTAGGGCTCGGGTAGATAAGCTTGTGTTATTAATAAAAATTATATAATTCATCAAAGTCTTTGCGAAAATACATAAACATGCTTGCGTACATTATCTAACATTTATCCAATAGAATCACACATCATTAGATCAATATTTCATAAACACATTATTCATCCACAACATATATCATAAACAAAAGTAAGTAGAAATAAATATGTATACATAGTACTTCTTCGGTAAACTTATTTATTGATTTTTAGTTCAACTTTACAGACTCAAAACTACCATATGCACTCAGCTGCAGGGGTCCGGGCACTCAATTGTGGACTCTACCTAGGCCCATGCACACTCAGCTACAGAGTATGTTGTAACAATTTCGGTTTTCATAAGTTATCATCTTAGAAAAATAAAAAATATCATATGTTAAAATGTTAAGTTAGGATATGGACAAAAAGAAAAATACAAAACAAAACGTTAAGAATATTTTATATCATGTCCATATCAGAAAAATGATAGGTTAGATTGGCCTAAAATAGGAAGGAAACACCAAATAAAATGTTAGGAAAGAAAACAAAAGAACAAAAACATTTCTTTAGTTGAAAATCAAATACATTTCAGGTAGCTAGTTTAAATGCGCCATTAAAAGTATGTTTAACTTGATTACAGAAGTTAAGCTTTCATTTTGAAGTTGAATTTCCTTTTATCATAAGGTTTATAAAAGGAAAAAGCGCTTAATTATCTAAAGTCACAAAACGACAAAACGTTAAATCAGCACCAAACAAGCACCCAACACTTTTCAACGGACACGATCAACGCTGCCCAGATCAACGACTGAGGTAGAATTTCAGCCCCCCTTTAGCCATTTCCCGTTAACGTAGGGGGGGGGGGGGTGTCCGAAAAGCTATTTCAAAGGTCGCCCAATTTTTCTACCTGTCACTCCCTTAGCATTTTGGACCCCCAAAGCCTAAAATCATAAACTACCTAACCCACCCCCGAAATCCTGTCGTGGTTTCCATCCTTCCAACGGTTGATTGCGCCCTCGTGCCATATCATCCGCCTACTACCCCCTTCTCCATACGGAATCTACCACGTCATAAATCCATTACCCACCCGTTATCCCTCATCCACTCACAAGCCACCACATAATAAATCCGTTGCGCCATATGGTCCCATCCTGTTGCCAACCTCATTTAACCGTTTTACCCTCCTGTTGGAAAAATAAACCCACTCCTCTATAATCAATTGCCTACAGTCAAGTTTTAAACAATAAATTAAGCTACATTCTACTTATAAAAAACCCATGGCTCTAACATTTACTACTTTTCTGCTTCGATCCATTTCGCCAAGAGCTCTAATCTCCCTGTTTATATTTTTCCTGTCATTCATCCTTCAGTTGAATCAGTTTTTCTATTTCCTCCCCTGCAGCAAGATGAACCCGAAAACTAAAACACATAAAACTGTTGAAGAAGAGAATCCATCTATAGCCTTGATCGACTTGGATCATCTTCCCCTTGCAGACTGTTCAAAGTCACAGACTAGGAATACAAATTCGATTTCCAAGAATTGCATGTGGCTAAGGAAAAAATAAACAGATACGAAAGATCCCATTCATTTCTAGGAGACACTTTTACCCCTGTTTTCCTTTCCCAAAACTCATCATTTCCCTAATTTTATCACTTGGTGTCAAGCCAGGTATGATCTCGTGCAGAGAACAATGATGAATTAGGATGGAAACATCTTGATCACCATTACTGCTTAGAGTATAAACCAAATGCTGATGATACTTTCATCTGACTCCCTCGGCTTTTACTCACCACCTTTATAATAAACTCACCTTCCCACAAAGATCCCTTATTTTTGAACTCCTTTTGCCAGAATATGCTGAATTACCCAAGAGAAACCCACCTTATTCATCTTCTATGTTCCTTGAAGCCACTAGACATATCATGTCCCTGCTATCATACCTCTTAGGCTATGAAAATGATCAAATTGTTGATGAATCCATCCTTGGATTCTTTTCCATTTTCAATAAGGAATATCAACCTACCTTCACGTATAATTATAACCAATTCTTGGCTGATAATATACATGAAAAATTTATGAATTTTACCACACAAGGAGTGTTCAGATATAGCTCAGTCACAATTCATTTGATTTTGTTTCAGCAGGGAGATTCATTGCACATTCATCTTAATAGGCAAGATGAGCAAGAAGGGAATCAATCATTGATTCACTGGACAAAGTTAGTTAGAGCAACATCATCAAAGTTTACATTCTCTCAGTTTATAGATTATTTTGTACATCCAATTCTTCAATTACTTAATAGCAAGACAGAGCCCAAAATTGGAGAAGAAATTAAGAAAACATTGCACCTATCTGAATAGAACAAGACTGGTGACTAGTATCTGTACTAGAACTACACTAAAATCAGGATATATGGTAGTGAGTTAGCTCCATACAAATTGCCTAAGTATGTGCCAATGAGGATATTCTCACTGGAATACATCAGGCAGATGATAAATATGGATGAAATCCATTTTGTCTGAACGAAGAAAAAGTCACAGTTCAAACTCAAAGCCAAGGACGGGTATTCATTTCTAATACTAGGTTTGCAGGCACAGAGGCATACAAATTGTTGAATAATATGAACCTCCAGCCAAGCTTCACCTGGTCTTATGATCCTTTTGGGATCATTTCAGCCCTAAAAGTTCAATTGGAGAAGTTTATGAACCAAGAGCAGTGGTCTAAAGGAACTCTCTTAGAAGAAGATGAACAGGTTATAAGCACCCCATAGGTAAATACTTTAGTCACTCAAAGTACTCAACACAAAAGAGCTGGAGAGGAAACTCAGTCAGCTACAGAATCAGCTAAAGAGTATTCTATACTGCAAAATAAATTGAACACCGGATTGTCAATGTCGTGAGGGAGAAGGCCACCAGAAATAATTGATCTTGGAGATTTAGAAGATATTTCATCAGCAGGGACCACTGATCCCAAACCTCCTTCTACTTCTTCAACTGAACCTATGGAGATTATTCAGTCAATTGAGACTAGATCAATAGAATATATTAATATCTTCTCAAGATTTCTGGAAATTAAACAAAAGAATGAAAACCTCAAGTCACAAATGTACAGTCAGTTTTGGAAATAGAAATCCACCTCTCAGCACAGACTTCTCTCTGCCTTTGACAATGAAAGAGGAAGGATGCAAATGGCGTTTTTGGAGGCTCATATTCCATTTCCCAAATCCATAGCAGATTATAAGAAGACCATATTTCCATTTGATGTAAACCAGATACATACTATTGATTAAAGGGAGTTTTGCAAGACAATCAAGTGAACTGTTATTTTCAACCATGACTATAACTGCCATGACTCTTTCTAACCTCAAAATTGCATTGTCAAATGTTCATTCACAGCTTAATATTGAAAAACTTTCATCTTTAGTTAAAGATAACAAAATATAATCTTTGGAAGATATTACTGTTAAAATTGGATATGATCCCCAAGACTGTAAAGAAATTAAAGAAATACTCAAGAAAAAGAATACAGAGTTAACAACCTTGAAGAAACATTTGAAACTACCTTCAATTAAGGATCCAAAAACGAGAGAGATGGCATAAAATGAACGACACATGGAGGAGATGTTGAAGCTCATTATTGAGAAAAACATACAGGTCAAGAATATGTAAGAGAAACTAGAACAAATTCTCAAGGAAAAAGAGGCAACAAAACTTGTTGTGACCCCAACAACAACAATTCCCATAGCATGTATAGAGCCAAGCTCATCTTCCACTGACATTTCTTCATCATCAGCAACAGTTGAAACAACAAGGTTATCAAAGGAGTTACAGGCACAAAAACAACAGAATGAAAAGTTACTCCAGAAGTTCCAAACCCTAGAGTTAGAGAAGGTAAAATATGACATATATATGTAGAAGAAATGAAAAAATCACACAGGTTATAACTCAAGGTTAAACAATTAGAGAGTAAGACTCTAATGGCAGACACATTGGCCCAAGCCAAAGAGGACATCTGGTTAGATATTAGCCACTCCATAACATAAGTATGGTCATCCACACAAATCTTTTTTGAGCAGCAAGAGTTGATTTCCATATGTAGGACAAAGATGGATAATTAGAGGGCGGCATTGAAGACAAAACCCAAAGAAGCAGCAGGAATGATCAAAGTATTAGACTCTAAGAGTAAGCAACAATTACAAGAAATAAATATTCCAAATAGGACAACTACTATTTTGGAAATTAAGAAATTCCTAATGAAGAAGAATCTACTAACTCAGTGGAAAACGAAATGTGAAGCTTTGAACATCGCAGTCCAAAGGTTTCATTCTAAATTTAGTATGTTGAATAAGAAAGGTTTACCAGGGTTAATGTCATCAAATGATTAGTTAGTCAAATTGGAGGATTACTCTGAAAAGTTATATACTATTGTAGCAGATAGCAATTAATTTCTAGGGATAAAGAGACAGATTACTGGCAAAGAGTTTCTTGAAGCTTTGAGCCCTGACCTCACAATCAAATATGAAGTCAGACATCTTTTCCTCACTAAACCCAGTTTTGAAAGATATATCGAAGTTGATGAGATATTTAGAAAAATGGTAAATCTAGAGATACCAAGTGAAGAGAGGTGGGATCAATTATGTGAAACAATTGATTAACTTTTCACACCAACAAGAAGACAACAAAAAATTTTTTGAAGGAACAATCATCAACAACTCCCTCCCTAATAGGGACACATCATTCATTAATTTTCCTTTCCCATTTTCTTTCAAGCTATTTTTGTAATCAGTTTGGGATATTTTGTTCACTATCTAAACTAGTATAGATAACTCTATTCTACGAGCTATTAAGGGTTGCACCCTTGCATAAGAATTTTGTAAGCATTCCATGTACACAACTTTTCTGGATCATTAATGAAAAAGCAAAGGATTCTGAATTTTGTTCCACACAGTTTTGCTTCTCTTGTAAGTTTTTCCAGTGCATCTTTCATTATGTATTCTGCATATGTTTAAGTTTTATAAAGGTAATTTGGTAAGTGTAACTGAGTTTCAATTATTCTTAGTTCCTTTCTAAAGTTATAATCACTAAAAGAGAATGGGTTACTGAACTATTTGTTTAAGTATCTCCCTCTAAATCATTAAATTGTCAGTATCTTTATAATCTTAAGTATATTTTGTTTAATCTTCAAACATTGATTGAGGGTTTTCTAGCTTATGATTATTTAATCTATTGTATGAAACTAAAGTAATCATATTTTCATACACCTTCTACTTAACATCAACAAAACTTAAATCACCATGGGAATTAAATAACAACCCTTTGTTTACTTGCTAGTATTATTCAAAAGGTTGAGCATTATTGTTATAATATGTTTGATACATTGGTCCTCCAACTAAATCAAAATCAAAAAAACATTATAGATGCTTTGGAATAATCAATTGACCTTAGGTTATCTCAAAGGACTACATCAGATTGGCACTGTTGCCAGGGAAAGAAGGATTGAAAGCCAGATTTTCCCTGGGGCAACGATTTTCCCTTTCCTTTAAGGTGAATAAAGGATAAGGCATAGGTCAAAATCTTTCGCTCGAATATTCCACTAGTCAAAGTTGGCTCCTTTTAAGCATACTAGATCACATTATGATCCTGAGATTTTTAACCCCTTAACAAACCTAGAAAGACTCATTAGGGGAGCCACTTCTAGGAGAAGACATAGAACCTCTTCTTCATCTTCAGCTTTATGTATTGAAGATCCCTCATCTATAGATCCTTTCTCATCAATACCATCCCATCCTAGTTGAAGTAAACTACCTCCCAGGGTTTTTGAACTTCATTCTAAAGGGGTAGATCTTCAATCAACCTTTTTAATACAGTCACTTGAATTATAACAAGGCCCCTCCATCCCTTCCAAATCACCTTCATCTGAGGAAGAATTAGGTTTGCATTTACCTAAATTCAAACCTCAAGACTTCATCACTCCAATTCCTTATTCAATTCCATCAACCTCAACTAATGTTGAAGAGAAATTTTATGTCTATTCAAATCCTTTGTTTGGTAGTAAAGGAGAGTTACCACTAGGAGTTCATAAGTTGGTTATTAAGACCCCTTTTAGATCATTTAAAAGGTCTCCTCAATATTTATCTCCTCCACATTCTAATACTCCTATCGATTCACCTTCACCCTCATCAACATCCACTCAGTCACCTCAAACTCCTCCAGCTGTAATGGCTTTTCGACCCATTGTGCAAGCAAGGTATGCCACTCTAGTCCTTCCTGCAAATTTAGGATTTTTTCCTGATAGATACCTAAAACACATTTTATAAGATTTAATGGAGAAATAGGTCCCTCAGCAGAAGATCATGTATCATCCTTCTTAGATTTTGCTGACAATATGAACATTGAAGAGGAAAATGTTTATATGATATTATTTGTCCAATCTCTAGAAGGGAATGTTAGGATCTGGTTTAGGCAGCTCAGAGCTGACTCTATCAGAACTTGGAATGAGCTTATAAATATTTTCAAAAACCAATGGGTGGTAAAGAAAGATCATGTTTACTTTCTCACTGAATTTTAGGAACTAAAAAGAAACCCTGGTGAACCAGTAGTTGAATTCATTAAAAGGTTTAACAAACTCTATCATAAAATGCCTGATTGTAAACCACCAATAGTAGCTGCAAAGGTTATATTTTCAAAAGAATTTGATGATGAATTGGCAAACATTTCGATTGTTTTACTCCTCTAATCAATCTACTTGTAACAAAGTTTTGTGACTGTATTTAGACATATGAACCTCTCTTGTGCAGCTCTGCTTCATTAAACCATAACTTCTTCTACCAATTCAGGTTTCGTAGTTCACATTGGATACGAACTAGCTTGCATGAATTCCCATAAACACCTAACATGCATGTTAGTCCCCTCTTAGGCTTCAGATTAGTCGCGTGGGTACTTGGATCACTATGCTTGAAGAGATTGTATAATGTAAGCTTAGAGAATCTCCTAGAGCACTCGGATGATGTAAGTGAGAAATTAAGGGTGTACTTGGTGGTATTTATGCTAGTTTGATGTGCACCCTTTGTAGTGGCTACAAATGGCTTAGTGTGATGCCTTGCTAGACCGCACTTTCTAGTTATGTTTTTTTGTTGATGGAGGATACCCTAGCTAGGGTTTGGAAGCATTCCAAGTGTCCACATTGTTCTTTATCTTTCAACAACGGGTCATCCCCTAGCTGGGGCTTCGACACCATTGGGTAATAGCTCAACCAAATCCACGTACACATTAGGTACCATTAACAGACTAAGGTGTCGAACTGTAGGAAAGTCCAACGTATAGGCTCACACCCCCAATCAACCTGCACAAAGGAATTCACACCCTTCTCTGCTCTTGGGATCCATCAACCTATGCCAGTACCTCCAGGGCATCTTACTCAACTAGTAAGAAACATTCTCAAACTCCTGTGGCTCCAAGAATTCTTGCTGCTCTTCCAGTATTCCAAGTATGCTCCAATTCCTTATATTAAACCCTTGAATCCTCCAACCTCCTAGTTCGCAACCCCCATCATCCTACACATAAGCAGCATACACCCTTTTATGCACCTACGGATCATCGGGCTATGTATGTGGCGAATCAAGGGTGGACTTGTAGGTATTCATGCTACTTTGTTGTCCACTCTTTGAAGTGGCTACAACTATCTTAGTGTGATCCCTTGCTAGGCCATCTTCACTAGTTATGTTTTGTTGTTGATGGTGGATGCCCTAGCTAGTGTTTGGAAACATTTTAAGTGTCCTATCCCAGGACAATCATGAACAACATGTACCAACTTGTCATAGGCTAATTGGTATGTACTTATAGCTTTATTGTTTGTATAAATGAAGTACATTGCAATCCACAAGTTCTCTAGTTGAAGATCTAATTTTTACCATATACTCACATAGATATTAGAGTAGTTTATGGTGTTGCTCATATATGCTAATTTAGCATCTTGCACCCATCATTGTAAATTGAATATACTAGTGATAAAATAATTATGTTTGGTTAATGAACCTATATTAGAGTCATCATAATTGTATTGATGTGAGGGTTGAAGGAGCTAGGGTTTGTGACAACCAAAATTTAGAGAAGACATGATCTACTAGGGTTTGATATCTTTGGGTGACAAGGAACTAGGATATGTGGCGAAGAGACCCCATCGAAGACTGGGATCAACATGCTTGGAGAGCTTGTATGATGTAATCTTAGAGAGTCTAATAGAGGATTGGATGATATAAGTGAGATATTAATGGTGGGCAGGGTGGTATTCATGCTAGTTTGTTGTGCACCCTTTGAAATGGCTACAAGTGGCTTAGTGTGATGCCTTGCTAGATCATATTTGCTAGTTATAGTTTGTTGTTCATGTTGGATACCATAGCTAGGGTTTGGAAGCATTCCAAGTGTCCTGTATCTGTCAAGCTTAATGGATATGTACCAAATTTTGATAAGCTAGTTGGTATGTACTTGTAACTTCATTTGTTTTATAACGAAGTACCTTGATGCCCACAAATTTTATACTTGTAGATCTGACTTTTAGATTATATTCACATGGAAATCAAGTAGTTTCTAATGTTGGGTACAAATGCTAATTTAATATAATAGTGAGTAGAATTTGTTGAGTGAGATGATTGGAGTCATAGACAATTGGATGCTTGAATTAGACAACAAGGATCCTTTCTACAAGAAGTGCTTCACATTTGGAACCCATGCTTGGAGACTGCAACACATGAGGATTGATCTCTTGACATATGCACACCTTGGAGACTGAGCGCTTGACACTTTATCTTGTATATTGTAATGGCCCCTGGATTTCATTCATTAAACACCCTTAGTTTCATGCTATGGGCCACATTAGTGTTAGTGGTTGCCCACTAACAATAATGTGGTCCATAGCCTTAAACTAAGGGTGTCTAATGAATGACATCCAAGGGTCATTGCATCCCTAAGTCAAGCTTAGCCAACATTTTTCCAAAGCGTAATAAGGTGGCAACAGTTAGCATATCTCCATTAGGATCATATGCTAGTCAGAGCAACCAACTCAACAACATCCACCTTAAGAATTCCTTGGCAACAAAAATAAGAAATCACCAACACATCCCTAACATTCCTCTTTAAACTTATCGTTGGGAATAAAATATGGAATTTTGGCCTAAAGTATATTTTACCAAGTAAATATTATATCCCATTGGAGCATATGCATTGAACGAGAGAATTCGTGCACTATATGTTCAGCTTGGACAACAAGAATCCTCATCATGTGAATTGTCTAACACTTCAAGCCCATTAATGTAGAAAGCATCACTGGAGGATTTATCTCTTTACATGAGTACAACTTGGAAATTGAACACTTGAATTGGATACCTTATCTTGTATATTAGGCACATGATTCAAGAATTTAATGAAAATTAAGGAAATTTGGCAAACATTTAGATTGTTTTACTACTATAATCAAATCTACTTGTAATGAAGTTTTGTAACTGTATTTAGACATACAGGCCTCCCATGTGCAGCTCTGATTCATTAAAAGATAATTTCTTGTACTAATTCAGGTTTCTTAGTTGACATTGGACATGAAGTAGCTTGAATGACTTTCCCTAAACACCTGGCACGCATGTTAGTCCACACTTAGGCCCGAGATTATTCATGTGGGTCCTTGGATCATTATGCATGAAGAGCTTGTATAATGTAATCTTAGAGTATCTCTTAGAGGACTTGGATGATATAAGTGAGAAATTAATGGTGGACATGGTGGTATTCATGCTAGTTTGGTGTGCACCCTTCGAAGTTGCTATAAGTGGCTTAGTGTGCTTCCTCGCTAGACCACGTTTTCTAGTTATGGTTTGTTGTTGATGGTGGACACCCTAGCTAGGGTTTGGAAGCATTCCAAGTATCCACTTTGTTCTTTTTCTTTCAACAATGGGTCACCCTGGAGCCAGGGCTTCGATACCATTAGGTAATAGCTCAGCCAAATCCATGTACACATCTGGTACCATTAACAGACTAAGGCGTCGAACCGTAGGAAAGTCCAACCTATAGCCTCATGCCCCCAATCAACCTGCACCCAAGAATTCACACCCTTCTCTGCACTTCTGATCCCTCAACCTATGCCACTACCTCCAGGGCATCTTACTCAACCGAAAAGAGTCATTCTCAGACACCAGCGGCTCCAAGAGTTCTTGCTGCTCTTCGAGCTTGCCAAGTATACTCCAAGTCCATATATCAAACCCTTGATTCCTCCAACCTCCTGGTTCACATCCCCCATCAACCTGCAAATAGGCAGTGTACACCCTTTTCTACACCGAAGGTTCGTTGGGCTATCTATGTGGGGAATAAAGGGTGGACTTGTAGGTATCCATGCTAGTTTGTTTTTTACTCTTTTAAGTGGCTACAACTATCTTAATATGATTCCTTGCCAAGCCATCTTCACTAGTTATGGTTTTTTGTTGATGGTGGATGCCCTAGATAGTGTTTGGAAACATTTGAAGTGTCCTATCGTATGACAAGCATGAACGACATATACCAAATTGTCACTTCTAACTTTATTGTTTGTATAAATGAAGTATATTTCTATCCAGAATTTCTCTAGTTGAAGATCTAATTTCTAACATATACTCACATAGAGATTAGAGTAGTGTATGGTGTTGCTCATATATGCTAATTTAGCATCTTGTGCCCATCATTGTAAATTGAATATCGTAGTCATCAAATAATTGTGTTTTGTTAATGGACCTATATTAGAGTCATTATAATTTTATAGATGTGAGGGTTGAAGGAGCTAGGGTTTGTGACAACCAAAATCTAGAGAAAACATGATCTACTAGGGTTTGATATCTTTGGGTGACAAGGAACTAGGATATGTGGCAAAGAGACCCCATCGAAGACATGGATTGGTATGCTTGAGAGCTTGTATCATGTCAGCTTCGAGAGTCTCCTAGAGGAATTGGATCATATAAGTGAGAAATTACTGGTGGGCTTGGTGGTATTCATGTTATTTTTTTGTGCAGCCTTTGAAGTGGCTACAAGTGGCTTAGTGTCATGGCTTGCTAGACCATATTTGCTAGTTATCATTTGTTGTTCATGTTGGATACCCTAGTCAAGGTTTGGAAGCATTCCAAGTGTCCTTGTATTTGTCAAGCTTAATGGATAAGCTAGTTGGAATGTACTTGTAACTTCATTTTTTGTATAACGAAGCACCCTGATGTCCACACATTTTATACTTGTAGATCTGACTTTTAGAGTATATTCCCATGGAAATTAAGTAGTTTCTAATGTTGGGTACAAATGCTAATTTAATATAAGATTGAGTAGAATTTTTTGAGTAAGATGATTGGAGTCTTGGACGATTGGATGCTTTAATTACACAACAAGGATCTTTGCTATGTGAAGTGCTTCACATTTGGAACGCATGCTTGGAGAGTGCAACACGTGAGGATTGATCTCTTGAAATGTGCACACCTTGGAGAGTGAGCGCTTGATGTTTTATCTTGTATGTTGCAATGGCCCTTGAATGTCACTCATTAGACACCCTTAGTTTAAAGCTATGGGCCACATTGGTGCTACTGGCTGCCCATTAACAATAATGTGGCCCATAGCCTTAAACTAATGGTGTCTAATGAATGACATCCAAGGGTCATTGAATCCCTACATCAAGCTTAGCCAACATTTCTCCAAAAGGTAATAAGGTGGCAACAATTAGCATATCTCCATTAGGATCATATGTTAGGCAGAGCAGCCAACGCAACAACATCCACCTTAAGAATTCCTTGGCAACAAAAATAAGAAATCGCCAACACATCCGTAACATTCCCCTTTAAAATTATCTTGGGGAATCAAATATGGAATTTTGGCCTAAAGGATATTTGACCAAGTAAACATTATATCCCATTGGAGCATATGCGTTTATTAAGAGCATTTGTGCACTATATGTTTAGCCTGGACAACAACAATCCTCATCATGTGAATTGTCTAACACTTCAAGCCCATTAATGTAGAGAGCATCACTGGAGGATTTATCTCTTTACATGTGCACAACATGGAAACTGAATGCTTGAATTGGATACCTTATCTTGTAGATTAGGCACATGATTCATGAAACTAACGAAAATTCAAAAAAATTGGCAAACATTTTGATTGCTTTACTCTCCTAATCAAATCTACTTGTAACGAAGTTTTGCAACTGTAATTAGACATATGGGCCTCCCTTGTGCCGTGCTGCTTCATTAAAAGATAACTTCTTGTACTAATTCAGGTTTCTTAATTCACATTGGACACGAACTAGCTTGCATAACTTCCCCTAAACACCTAGCACGCATGTAGAAGCCAATATGTCAACTTATGGTAAACTTAAGGCTAAGGCTAAAAGGAAGAAATAAAACTGAAAGATAAGATAGATGATTCATCCTCCTCTAAATCTAAACTTGAAGATCAGAAAATTGATGAAATTACTTCTTTTCTTAGGAACCTTTCTAACAGGATTTTAAAAATTGAAACACAACCTAGAACAATCCAACAAACTATTGCTAGGCCCCCAGCTGAAAACCAAGGTCAATACAAAAGAACCCCTCAATTGCAAATTCTTCAAAGACCTGGTAATGATCAACAGGTTCCTACACCTTTATTAATTGATGATCAACAATCTGATAAAAATACCATGACCATAACTGAAGATATTAATAACTTAGATCACTCTTTTGTACAGAATTCCATTGTCCCCCTTACAAAATCTTCAGTATCTCAAGAATATGTTGAAAATTCACAAATCTACAAATATCAAGCCTTCTCAGAATTTCTAATTGTTGAGCTAAATAGGAGATATGATTTAAGGCCTAAATATGTTAAAACCCAAACTATTCCAATTCAAAACTTGGATCAGTCAGCTAAAACTCCGCTCATGGATAAAACACTTTTTACCACCTTCAATGTTGAAAGGGAGCTTGAGAGAGTAAAAATCCCTATTCCACTTTTTGAACTTTCTAAGAACGCTGGATACAAGAATCAAGTCACAAAATGGATTCAGAACACAAGTGAAGATGTTGAAGGAGATGTAATTAGCCTTCAGGATGAGAAACCATTAGTAGTCTTTGGTCCCAATGTAGATATGATTGATGAGATTGTCCCTCCTTTCTATGTAACCTTCAAATCCCATGATTCCATGTTGTACAATTGTATGCTTGACTCTGGAGCATCACATAACCTAATGCCCAAAATTATCATGGAACATCTAAATCTTGATATCACTAGATCTTATCATGACCTTTACACTTTTGATTCTAAAAGGGTGCCCTACCTTGGACTGATAAAACACTTAGTTGTTACCCTTGTCCAAATACCAATAAAAAGCATAGTGTTAGACATTGTTGTGACTAATATTCCTCCAAAATTTGGGATGCTCCTTTCTAGATCTTGTTGTGCCAAGTTAGGAGGGACCCTTCAAATGGACATGTCTTATGCTACTATTCCTATCTATGGAGGAGAACAACTGAGGTTGTATAGAGAAGTCATATTTGTACATATTGTGTGTAAACCAGAACAACCAAGAAACCGTCCCATTTATGCAATTGATCAAGACTTTGGTTGTTTTTAGTTATCCTCAAATACAACATAAGATTCTCAAGTTAAAATTAAAGATATAATAAAAAAATGTAAGCCTGTTCAAGATGATGTATGGAAAATTTTCTTTGATGGTTCTTACACAAAAAGATGGAGCTGAGACTCGGGTAGTTTTAATTTCACTAGAAAAGGAAAATATCACTCAATCATGTGAGCTTGATTTTGAAGTTACCAAAAACGTAGTAGAATATGAAGCTTTCCTTCTAGGATTAGGGTCAGCTAGAAGGTTAAAGGTACATAATTTAAGTGTTTTTGTTGATTTTGAACTCATTGTGAGATAGGTTAGGAATATTTGCCAGACAAAGCATCCCAGGCTTAGGTCTTACAGAAATGAAGTTTGGGATTCAACTGAAAATTTATTTAATGCTTTTAACATAACTTATGTTACTAGAAATGAGAATATTTATGCAGACTTCTTAGCTGTTTATGCAAGCTCATTTAAGATCCCGGATCAAACACATCTACAGTACCAAAACCAAGTCAAATATAGGCCATCCATTCCAAACAATCTCAAGCATTGGAAAATATTTGAAGAAGATAAACAGATAAAATCTTTTCTCCAACTTGTAGATCAATTTTCTATTATGAAAATTGATGAGGATAAGATGGATGCAAATGAAACCTTCAAGGAAAATGAGAATTTAGACCCAAATCCCAAAATAGTTGATCATGACATCATACAGTTGTCTAACAACTTTATTCCCAAAGGTATTATCCCTTTGGAGAAATTATTTGATCATAATGATGTCCCCATAAATTCACAACCCATTTCTCCACAAGATGACACTGAGGAAGCTAATATTGGAACCAACGAAGAAGTTAAGCATATAAAAATTTGTGCCTCTTTAACCCCTGAAGTTAAAATTGAATATCTTAAGCTACTCAGAAAATATAAAGATGTTTTTCTTGGTCCTATGCAGATTTGAAAACTTATGATACTACTCTCATTGAACATAAAATTCCATTAAAATCTGAAGCAAAACCCCATCAACAAAAGCTTAGGAGGATTAACCCACTTCTTATACCTACTATAGAAAAAGAGCTCAAGAAAATGTTAGATTCTCAAATAATTCTTCCTTAAGATATTCCAGTTGGATTGCCAATTTAGTTCCTGTTAGAAAAAAAAAATGGAGAGATTAGACTCTGTGTAGACTTCAGAAACTTAAACAAAGCATCATTAAAGGACAACTATCCATTACCAAAGATGGACCGGCTACTTCAAAATGTTTCAAGTGTAGACAAACTTTCCATGCTTGATGGATTTTCTCCTTATAATCAAATTATGGTAGATCAATCAGATAGAGAAAAGACAACCTTTACTACACCCTGGGGTACATTCATGTATGCTAGGATTCATTTTGGCTTATCAAATGCAGGAGAAACATTCCAAAGAGATATGGATATAGATTTTGTTGGGCAGATAAATAAATTTGTTGTTATTTATCTTGATGATCTTACAGTTTTTTCTAATTCTGACCAGAAACATCTAAAGCACTTAATGAAGGTTTTTGAGAGGTGCAGGAAATTTGGAATATCCCTGAACCATAAGAAGTCACTCTTTACTATCAAAGAGGGAAAATTATTGGGCCATATCATCTCAAGGCAAGGGGTAGTGATTGATCCCAAGCGAGTATCTACAATTCAAGCTTTAACATTTCCTAGGAACAAAAAGGAAATCCAAGCCTTTCTAGGAAAAATTAATTTTCTTAGAAGATTTATCTGAAACTATGTTGAGATTGTCAAAGATATAACTGATATGCTTAGAAAGGATCATGAATTTAAATGGACTATCCCTTATAGATTTGCATTTGATCAAATTAAGAAAGTCATTTCAGAAGCCCCAACTCTTGCTAGCCCTGATTATGCTAAACCTTTCAATATTTTCTCTTCTGCCTCAGAAACCACTTTTGTTGTTGTCCTATTACAAAAGAATGAAGACTTTGATGACCAACCGCTAGCTTTCTTTTCCAAAGTCATGAGAGATGTTGAGCTTAGGTATGATATTATTGAAAAGAAAGTTGATGCCTTGATCCAAGCTCTTAAAGCCTTTAGAACTTATGTCTTACATTCCCACATTACATCCTATGTTCCCAATCATGTTGTTAAAAATGTTTTGACCCAGCCTGACACTGATGGGAGAAGAGGGAGATGGATTGCAAATATTCTTGAATTTGACCTTGAAATCCATAAAGCTAGTAAAATGCCAAGGCTGGGCCAAATTGTTAGTTGAATCCAACTGTAAAGTATTGGGGATAAATTTGGTTTCCTCAATATCAGGGGAGAATCCACAAGAACCTCCTCCTCCACACCAAGACATTCTTGTTCATATAGATCAGAAATATCTACTCTTTGATTGGTATTTTGATCTTGTGTAGTTTATCAGGGATTTTCAATGTCCACCTAATCTTGATTTGAAGTGGTGCAAAGATTTGAAGCTTAAATCCATAAAATACTGCATTATCAATGCTAATTTGTATTGGAATGACCATCTTAATATCCTTCTTCTTGGTTTAACTGAGAATGAAACAGAAGGTATTATAGATTAATTTCATGAAGGGTTTTGTGGTGGACATTATGCCTAGAGAGAAACAACCTACAAAATTTTAGAAGCAGTTTTCTATTGGACCACACTTTTCAAAGAGGTTGGAGGAAGAGTAAGAAGTTGCAAACCATGCCAACTGTTTGCAGGAAAACAAAAGATGTCAGCACTTCCATTGGTCCCAGTATCAGTTAATGCTAATTTTCTACAATGGGGATTAGACTTTATAGGGGAAATTCATCCACAATCAAGCAATCAACATAGATGGATTTTGACTGCTACATACTACTTTACCAAATGGGTGGAAGCCATACCTGTGAAAAATGCAACAGAAATTGTTGTCAGTAAATTTCTTGAAGAAAACATCCTATCAAGATTTGGATGTCCTCAACTGATCGTTACAGATAATGCAGCAGCTTTTAGCAGTCTTACAATGATTGAGTTTTGCCAAAAATATTCAATCCTTTTACACCATTCTACACCATACTATCCACAGGGTAATGGGCTAGCAAAGTCCTCCAACAAGAGCTTAGTTAAGGTCATTAAAAAGACTCTTGAGGACCATAAAAAGAGTTGGGACAACCATCTTATTCATGCCATTTGGGAAAACCAAATTTCTCCTAAGCGATCAATATGGAAGTGTCCTTTCCAATTAGTTTATGGTAAGGAAGCAATTTTTCCTACTCATTTAGATTTACCTGTTATGAAATTCCTCCAAGAATCTTATGAAGAAAATGATGATTTCTCAAGAAGGATTAATCAAATTATTGAATTAAATGAAGACATAGATGAAACTCAGTATAAGCTAAAGAAATATCATAATAAAATGAATGAACTATTTGACAGAAAGGCTAGAGAAAGAGATTTCAAGAAAGGTGACCTAGTGCTTAGATGGGATACTAGGAGAGAAGATAAAGGAAAGCACGCAAAATTTGACAAACTCTGGTTTGGTCCATTCAATATTGTAGAAGTCAAAGGGAACAATACATTAATTCTACAAAACTTCAAAGCAGAGTATTCCGCATTTCCAGTCAACAGGAAAACTTGAAACATTACATTCAGTACTAGTTCTTCATTTGGTCATGCATCATCTGTAAATACTCGGAGAGTTATTTATTTTTGAAAATTGTAATTGAGTATCTATTTTAGCAAAGACTCCATAGCCTGAGGAGAAGGCACTTGGATTTGCTTTTTCTTTGTATCCCATAGGGGGAAGCAGTCCCCAGCTAGAGCCAATGTTGTAACAATTTTGTTTTTGTTAAGTTAACATATCAGAAAAATAAAAAATATCAGATGTTAGAATGCTAAGTTAGGACATGGACAAAAAGAAAAATACAAAACAAAATGTTAGGAATATTTTATATCATGTCCATATCAGAAAAATGATAGGTTAGATTTCCCTAGAAAAGGAAGGCAAAACAAAATAAAATGTTGGGAAAGCAAACAAAAGAACAAAAACATTGCTTTATTTGAAAATCAAATAAATTTCAGGTAGCTAGCTTAAATGCACAAGTTAAAGTATCTTTAGCTTGATTACAGAAGTTAATCTTTCATTTTGAAGTTTAATTTCCTTTTATCATAATGTTTATAAAAGGCAAAGGCGCTTATTTTTCTAAAGTCGCAAAATGACAAAATATTAAATCGACGCCAAATAAGCACCCAACCAATTTCAACAAACACGATCAACACTACCTAGATCAACGGTGAAGGTAGCATTTCGTCCCCCCTTCAACCATTTCCCATTAATGCGAGGGGGGGGGGGGGGGGGGGGTCCGAAAAGTTGTTTCAATGGCCGCTTATTTTTGCTACGTGTCACTTCTCGTAGCATTTTGACCCCCAAATCCTAAAACCATTAAACCGCCTCTCACCACCCCCCCCGGAAATCCTATCGGTGGTTTCTAGCCTTGCAACGGTTGACCGTGCCCCCGTGCCATATCATTTGCCCATTACCCCCTTCTCCATATGGAAGCCGCCACGTCATAAATCCATTACCTATCTGTTATTCCTCATCCACTCATAAGCTGCCACGTAATAAATCTGTTGCACCATACGCTCCCATGCCGTTGCCAGCCTCATTTAATCGTTTTACCCTCTCGTTGAACAATTAAATCCGTGCCTCTGTAATAAATTGCCTATGATCAAGTTTTAAATGATAAATTAATCTAAATTCTACTTATAAATATCCGATGGCTCTACCATTTACTACTTTTTTTCTTCGATCCATTTCGCCAAGAGCTCTAATCACCCTGTTTATATTTTCCCTGTTATTCATCCTTCAATTGAATCAATTTTTCTATTTCCTCCCCTGCAACAAGATGGCCCCGAAAACTAAAACGCAGAAAATTGTTGAAGAGAGAGAATTCATCTACAACCTTGATCTACTTGGATCATATTCCCCTTGCAGACTCGTTGTTCAAAGTCACAGAATGTGAATGCGAATTCGATTTTCACAAATGGCATATGTGGCTAAAGCAGAAATACATAGATAAGGAAGATCCCGTTCATTTCTAGGAGACACTTTTTCCCCTGTTCTCCTTTCCCAAAACTCATCATTTCCCTGATTTGATCACTTAGTGTCAAGCCAAGTATGATCCTGTGCAGAGAACAGTGATGACTCAGGATGGAAGAATCTTGATCACCATTACTACTCACAGTATAAACCAAATGTCGTTGATACCTTCATCTGACTCTCTTAGCTATTTCTCACTAGAAGCTCTCATGGACCTTTATAATAAACTCACCTTCCCACAGACAGCCCTTAATCTTTCTTCCAGAAGATGTTGAATTACCCAAGAGAAGCCCACCTTATTCATATTCTATTTTCCCTGAAGCCACTAAACATAGCATCTCCCTGCTATCATACCTCTTACGCTATGAAAATGATCAACTTGTTGATGAATCCATCCTTGGATTCTTTTCCATTTTCAGTAAGGAATATCAACCTGCCTTCATGTATAATTATAGCCAATTATTGGATGATAATGTACATGAACAATTTATGAATTTTACCACACAAGGAGTGTTCAGATATAGCTCAATCATAATTCATTTGATTTTGTTTCAGCAGAGAGATTCATTGCACATTCAACTTAATAGGCAAGATGAGCAAGGAGTGATTCAATCAGTGATTCACTGGATAGAGTTAGTCAGAGCAACATCATCAAATTTTACATTCTCTCAGTTTATAGATTCTTTTGTATATCTAGTTCTTCAATTACTTAATAGTCAGGCAAAGCCCAGAATTGGAGAAGAAATTAAGAAAACATTGGACCTATCTGAACAGACCAAGACTGGTGACTAATATTTGTACCAGAACTACACTGAAATCAGGGTATATGGTAGTGAGTCAGCTCCATACAAACCACCCAAGTATGTGCAAATGAGGATATTCTCAACTAGAATACATCAGGTAGATGATAAATATGGATGAACTCCATTTTTTCTCAAGTAAGAAAAAGTCACAATTCAAACTCAAATCCAAGGTAGGGACATTCATCTGTAAATACAAGGTCTGCAAGCACAAAGGCAAACAAATTGTTGAAGAATATGAATCTCCAACCAAGCTTCTCTTGGTCTTATGATCCTTTTGGGATCATTTCAGCCCTAAGAGTTCAATTGAAGGCAACACCTTACAATCATACTCCCAGGCCAGAATTGGAGAAGTTTATGAACCAGGAGCAATGGTTTGAAGGAACTTTCTTAGAAGCAGATGAACAGGTTATAACCACTCCATAGGTAAATACTCCAGTCACTTAGAGTACTCAACATAAAATATCCAGAGAGGAAACTTAGTTAGCTACATAATCAATTAAAGAGTATTCTATAATACAAAAGAAATTGAACACTAGATTGTCAATGTCATGAGGGAGCAAGCCACCCAAAATAATTGATCTTGGATATTTAGAAGATATTTCATCAGCAAGGACCACTGATCCCAAACCTCCTTCTACTTCTTCAAATCCTTCTTCAAATAAACCTATGGATATTATTTAGTCAACTGAGATCAGCTCAGCAGAAGATACTAATATCTTCTCAAGATTTCTGGAAATTAAACAAAAGATTCAAAATCTCAAGTCACAAATGTACAGTCAGTTTTGGAAACAAACATCCACCTCTCAAAACAAACTTCTCTTTGCCTTTGACAGTGAAAGAGGAAGGATGCAGATGATGTTTTTGCAGGCTCAAATTCCATTTCCCAAATCCACAATAGATTATAAGAAGACCATATTTTCATTTGATTTAAACCAAATACATCCTATCGATCAAATGGATTTTCATAGGCAATCAAGTGAAAAGTTATTTTCAACCATGACTACAACTGCCATGACTCTTTCTAAGCTCAAAATTAGCTTGTCAAATGTGCATTCACAGCTTAGGATTGAAAAACCGTCATCTTTAGCTAAAGAAAAAAAATAAAATATTTGGAAGATATTATTGTTAAAATTGGATATGATTTGTAAAGAAATTGAAGAAATACTCGAGAAAAAGAATATAGAGATAGCAACCTTGAAGAAACAGTTGAAACTGCCTTCAACTGAGGATCCACAAACCAAAGAGATGGCAGAAAATGAAAAACACAAGGAGGAGATGTTGAAGCTCATTACTGAGCAAAACATACAGATCAAGAATATGGAAGAGCAAATAGAACAATTCCTCAAGGAAAAAGAGGAAACACAACTTGTTGTGACCCCAACAATAGAAATTCCCATAGCAAGTACAAAGCCAAGCTCATCTTCCACTGAAATTTCTTCATCATCAGCAACAGTTGAAACAACAAGGTTATCACAGGAGTTACAGGCACAAAAACAACAGAATGAAAAGTTACTCCAGAAGTTCCAAACCCTGGAGTCATAGAAGGTAAAAAATGACACCTTGTATGTAGAAGAGATGCAGGACAAGATGGATAATCAGAGGGCAGTGTTGAAGAAAAAACCTAAAGAAGCAGCAAGAATAATCAAAGTATTAAACTCTAAGACTAAGAAATAGTTACAAGAAATAAATATTCTAGATAGGACAACTACTATTTTGGAAATTAAGAAAGTCCTAATGAAGAAGAATCTACTAACTCAGTTGAAAATGAAATGTGAAGCTTTGAACATTGCAATCCGAAGGTTTCATTCTAAATTCGGTATGTTGAATAAGAAAGGTTTAACAGGGTTAATGTCATCAAATGATCAGTTATTCAAATTGGAGGATTACTTTGAAAAGCTATATACTATTGCAACAGATAGCAGTCAATTTGCAGGGATTAAAAGATAGATTACTGGCAAAGAGTTTCTAGAAGCTTTGAGCCCTGACCTCACAATCAAATATGAAGTTGGACATCTTTTCCTCACTAAACCCAATTTTGAAAGATATACTGAAGTTGATGAGATACTTAGAAAAATGGTAAATCTGAAGATACCAAGTGAAGAGAGGTGGGATCAATTATGTGAAACAATTGATTAACTTTTCACCCCAACATGAAGACAACACAGCAGTTTTTGAAGGAATAGTCATCATCAACTCCCTCCCTAATAGGGACACATCATTCAACATTTTCTTTTCCTATTTTCTTTCAGGCTATTTTTGTAATCAGTTTGGGATATTTTGTTCACTATCTAAACTAGTATAGATAACTCTCTTCTATGAGTTATCAAGGGTTGCACCCTTGCATAAGCATTTTGTAAGCATTCCATGTACACAACTTTTCTGGATCATTAATGATAAAGCAGAGGATTCTAAATTTTGTTCCACACAATTTTGTTTCTCTTGTAAGTTTTTCTAGTGCATCTTTCATTATGTATTCTGCATATGTTTAAGTTTTATAAAGGTAATTTTGTAAGGGTAACTAAGTTTCAGTTATTCTTAATTCATTTATGAAGTTATAATCATTAAAAGAGAATGGGTTACTGAACTATTTGTTTAAGTATCTCCCTCTAAATCATTAAATTGCCAGTATCTTTATAGTCTTAAGTATATTTTGTTTAATCTTTAAACATTGATTGAGGGTTTTATAGCTTATGATAATTTAATTTTCTGTCTGAAACTAAAGTAATCATATTTTCTTACATATTCTACTTAACATCAACAAAACTCAAATCACCGTGGGAATTAAATAGCAACCCTTTGTTTACTTGCTAGTATTATTCAAAAGGTTGAGAAATATTGCTATAATCTATTTCATACATTGGTCCTCCAACTAAATCAAAATCAACAAAACATTGTAGATGTTTTGGCATAACCAGTTGACCTTAGGTTATCTCAAAGGACAATAGAGTATTTCTCTCCTATCTTACCCACTCTTTGCACTATCACCTTTTTCTTACTAACCTCTTACATCCTAGATTATGCCTTAGACTCCCTAAGACGCACCTATTTATAGAGTTTTACATACAATCCCATGGTCCACAGACCATGGGTGGGTCTCAAAGCCGACTCAAAATTTACATAAACAAGGGCTAAGACCCCTTTAACTCCTAAATATCTACACGCTCCGCATCCACAAATCACAGACACTTTACATTGGTAACAAAATATACATCTAAACTTGGGTTATTTTAACCCCAAAACTGGCCCAAGGGACCCTATCCCAATAGGTTCCCAACACAAATATCGTGACTCGCCCTCGAGTCACTCAACTAGTGCTGTGATCTTGCTGCGAAGATCCCCCAGCTACACCTGAACTACAACAACTTTGGCGGCGCTCTGAGTGATTGCCTGCTTGACCTCCTCAACTAGCTTCTTTGTGGCTGGTCCTTCTGTGGCCAGCCTCATTGTCTGTTGCATCTACTGCAAGCCTGTTAGCTTCTCCTGAATATTGGTCATGACCTGTTATGCCTCCTCTAACCAAGGCTACAACATGGCTTTAAGCAAGGCCTCCTTCTTCTGTGCCGCCTCTACTTGTGCGAGGAGCTGCTTCCCCTCCTGCAATTTGGCTAGGCATGCGTTGGTGCAATGGAGTGTGCTATTTCCCTGACTTCATCATACTTCATCTGCAGATCCCTGACCTCTGTATTCAATGTCTGCAGGTTTGGGTCTTCTTGTAGATTTTTCACCAACTCCATGGCCTGCTCGAATAATGTTGTGCAGTCTGAAATTGTGGAATCCAGAGTGGCTAATCCTTCCTTGATAGTGCCTCTACGCTACTCACGGACATCGGGCGGAGTCATGGGTTGCAACTTTAACTGCAACTCAGTTATGTTCATGTTAGGTTCAAATTGAACTCGTCCAACCTCTGCCTTGACTTCACACACGCCAACAGCTAACTTCCTAATCTCCGCTTCTGGTTGTGCATCTTCAGGAATATAAAGCTTAGGTATTGTTCTGCATGCCTCCGTGATTGTTGAATCCAATCATGAATTGTGTGCCTAAATCATTTCCTTCTCTTGCAAAACTTGTGTCTTTTCAGTGAGCAACTGCTGATTATTAACATTGATCTCGCTGACAGCACTAAGAGCTCATTATTCCCTTATTTGAATCTCTACCACAACTCCCTGTAATAATGCATGCAATGACTCCAGTTGCATCGCAACAAGGTTCAGTGCCATATTTGGGATTTTGTCGAGGAGGGTGCGTTGCTCCTCGGTGTCGATGCAGATTAAACTTGTAGGCAAGGGGAAGTCTCACACATCCTACGGCCATAGAATCATCTTTGTGCCTATACTTTGACCTTGTTCTGAACTTCCTAATGCGCCGCTCACTTTCCCAACATCTGCTTGGATCTTGGTTGCTTGGAGCTGCAACTCCCAGAGATCCTTAAGAACTCCACCCAATGTTTGCATGTACTATTGTTCCATTTTCCATGGCACTTCTGTTGCAGCGTCCCTGACTTTATCACCGATCTCTTCCAAATCACTTTCTGTGAGAACTATTGAATCCACCTATGTTTTTTGGGCTTTCTCCTTTTTCCCTGATCCAGTTTGTTGCTCCTATTTATGCCTTCTCAGAATGAAGAGAATGCGCTGCCCTTCCTCACCTCCGTCGACTTGTCACCTTTCTAGGATTCGCGCTACTGCTGCTCTACCTTCTCCTTAGCAGCGCATTCCTTCTCAACCTGATCCTTCTCTGCAGCATCCTTCTTTTTTTGTGCAACTCTCCTAGCTGCCTCCTTAATTTTCTCCACAACCACACTCTCCGCACCTGTGCCTGGCCCAACAACTAGATCTCAAGGGGCACGCCACTTAGCTGGCCAACGCACCACTACCTCCTGCACATCGATCTCCGACACCAAGTATGGAAAATCATGCCACTTCTATGCTGGATCCTGCCACGTCTGGATATACACCCTATGAAAGTCAGCCTTGAAGGATGCGTAGGTTGACAGTTGTGTGTACAAGGTTGGGGAAAACCTTGGACGTCGGTTAATCACCATGCGCAGATTTGATTCCGTCAAGACCCAAAATATTTTTGTTTCTGTGATTCGCATGAGGTCCTTTGTAGCCTACAATGACGTGAACTTCGTTGCCTCCGGTAATCCTTCTTCCAGTGGAGGAAACTGGCTATCCTCCGACAGTTCCCATGTAACCAATACAATTGATAGAATTAACTAAGCATAATGAAACGTCTTGGTTTCATCTTGGGCCTCATGGTAATTCATGAGGAATTCGTGACAAAAGTACCCGAACTAGTTGAAAAGGACACCCTTTGTGCACTGAGTAGCTAGGGACACTACGGGCATCAGAACTTCATCTGCACAACACTTCCTCATCACCTTTCCTGCCAATATCTGTGCGGGCAACTGAATTGTGGTGTCTGAGATAGAAAAAATTGAGTGCCCGCATGACTTCTTTACAAGTTCATAATCCTTCTTCCTTTGCTCCACAACCACCTTCTCCCCCATTTTTCCGCTAAACTCCTTGGTGGGGTTCAAACTTTCATGCAGTAGGTGTGTAATCCTGTGAATGAGCATATCGGTGATGGGTATAGGCCCTCCTAGCCATAAACACCCAACATGCACCAAGGTGAGCAACTAGCGGATGCAAATTGTGTTAATTGAAGTGTAGGGTAATGTGGCACCCATAGCAAGTTGAGCAACCCTGATTACTCAACACCACGGACCCATTCCTCCATTGCCAGTACTGTCACATCTGTTTCTTCATAATACACTCGTTTTATGAATTTTTCCATCGCTAAGTGTGGGAACTTAGCATGATCCACGAGGTCCCAATCCTCCATCTTCAATAGTGGGACTCACATGAGCCGCAGACCTTAAAAAGGCACCTGCTCAGGTAGCAGGGGCATGGAGATGGTGAATTTCTCCAATTTTGGGTCTTTAGTAATCTTCACCTTCCCCATTCTTCGAGGGATATACCCAAGGAGCTTTTTTATGGGCTCTGCGCCTTCAGTGTCAATATCCTCTGTTCCTTGGCCTTCATCCACCTCTAGGTCTACAACCTTCTGCTTATCCTTTGTTGGCTTCTTATCTTTCTTCTGGTTTGGTGTCGTAGTATGCTTCCTTGGGGAAGCGTGTATCTACACCAATTTTTTTGCTTCTCCTTTGTTGTAGGTTGCTTTTCTTTTGCCATGTATTTTTCAGCCTTGGTGATCTTGGTGTTGTGGGCACCGCAGGCATAGTTTCAACAATTGATACTTCAGGTCATCGGGTGTCAGATACGACTGCTTCCAAACTCAAGGCTTCATCGGGGTTGGTGGCAGTCATCCTTTCCATAAACATCTCATGGGCTTCCAGAGAAACGTCTGTGTGGGCAAAGAAATCCTCCCAAAACGCTCATCTCATAAGCGACATACAACAAATTTTAGCAAAAAATCTATGGGTGAAAAGTGTTCTCCATTGGACTAGCACGTGTAATTTATAGGGGCTTTCGAGTTCAAATCTGATCGATCCCCCCGAATTCTGACAATTAATGTTGTTTTGGTGGCAAATCTTCAATTAATGTTGTTTTGGTGGCAAATCTTCAAATATTTTGGCC
This sequence comes from Pinus taeda, assembly GCA_000404065.3. Lineage (NCBI taxonomy): Eukaryota > Viridiplantae > Streptophyta > Pinopsida > Pinales > Pinaceae > Pinus > Pinus taeda. The sequence goes on from APFE030393762.1 coordinate 187,299, forward strand.
TTAAATGCCACCAGCCCACTCCTCTTAATCGTCTTCTAGATGTCAAATCATGAACAATAACTCCAACGGTCACTTTTCTGTTGTGCTGCGTGACACCTTCCTCCATAGCGCAGCTTCCTGCATGCAACTCAATATGTTCAACTTCACCATTTTCTGCACAGCTCGCCGGCTGCACAGTCCTCCAAACCTGGCAGTGCAGTTTTTAGTCCCATGCTTCCTTGCAACTACCTCGAGCACTAAGACTGTCCTACCACCATATAGTCATTTCGCAGGATCCCCTGTATATAGCTTCAATCAGTTTACATTCACTCTTCCCTAAAAATGTTCTCAATTCAGCTTTGCGAGCTGAACTGCACCTCCATTTGTGATTTCTTTGATAATGTATGGCCTCAGCCAATGGATCTGAAATTTTCCTGAAAAATTAGTAAATTTACTATCATATAACAAGACAAGATCATTTACCTTGAACATGCAAAGCTTGATGTGTTAATTGTGTCATGCTTTTTCATGTTCCTTCTGTTCTTGCTTATGGAATCCAGACTAGAATCGTTCCTCTTTAAGATCCATTAGCTGCACGAACCATTCCTCAAAGGCCTCGCGATATTCCATACTTGTGAGAGCTACTATGCGCAGACTAGCAACAATATACTCCATTCGCATTACAACTTCTACCCCATATACCAACCTGAACAACGTTTGTCCTTTCAATGTCATGCAAGTAGTCCTATACGCCCATAGCACTGCAAGTACATGCACATCCCAATCATTTCACTGCGTGTTGTAGATATTTGTCAATGCATTCTCCAAAATCTTGTTGAAGGCTTCAATAGTTCCATTGGCCTGTGGGTGGTATGGTGTACTATTCTGGTGGTAGATCTGTAATTCCTCTGTTAACATGCTGATTGTTTCATTCAGAAAGTGCGTACCTTTGTCACTCATCAATACTTTCGGGTAGCCAAATTTGGTTAAGACATACTCAAACAAAAACTTTTTTGTTGTAGCTCATGTACAATCCTTAACCGACTATGCCTCTGCCCATCTGGTTAGATACTTGGTCACGGTGATGGTATAGTGCGCACTAGTTTTCTCCCTGGGGGCTGAATTGGCCCAACAAAATCAATCGCCCATTTTTCAAATGATTGCAATGATACTTGAGGTTGTAATGTCAATTCATCCCTTTGCGATGGTCTACCCATTCTCTGACACACATCGCATGCTTTAAAATACACTTTGGAATCCTTATGCAACATTGGCCACCATAGTCCTGCATGCAAAATCTTCTTCTCAGTCGCTTTTCCTGCATAGTGTCCTCCCGCAACCCCTCCATGAGCTTCAGCGAGAATTATGTTTCTCTCAAAATCTGGCACATATATTTGCAATACCTCATTTGCACCCATCTTATACAGATGTCCCACAATAACTGAAAATTATGCCACACACACTACTAGCTCCTTCTTTTGCTGACTTGTATATCCTTCCGGTGTCATCCCCAAAGTGAAGAAATGAATGATATCTACAAAATGGTTATCTGCTACGCGCACCGTGAACAGCTGCACATATGGCAACCCTTCCTCCAAATTATATGGCTCCTCTTGTGTTTCGATCTACGACAGACGGTTAGGTCCTACATTCAACCTCCCTGGCTTCACAATGACCTGTGTACATCTTGAAATTCCCTCCTAACAAATAGTGCATGAACTTTTGTAGTGTGTACACCATGACCAATCCTTCGTGCTAAGATGTTGAGTAGTTCTTCTTGGCCTTTGATAATTTCCTACTCGTGAAGGCTATAGGATGGTCCATTTCTCCTTCATTGGCTTGCGTTAACACTGCACCCAATGCAATGCAAGAGGCATCGACATGTACGTGAAATTCCTTCTTCCAATCCAGGAATACCAAGATCGGCATGGTGACCATCTTTTCTTTCAAAACATCTAAGTTGCGCTAACATTCTTCATCCCAGTAGAATGTTGCATCCTTATTTAGTAGTCTCTCCATAGGCACAGTAACTTGAGCATATGCTTTGATAATTTTTTTGTAATATCCTGTATGCCCCAATGTTGCACGCAGCTTCTTAACATTTCTTGGGGCCTCTAGATTCACTATCACCACAATCTTGGCAGGGTACACCATCAACCCTTGCTTGCACCCCACATGACCCAACAAGATCCCGAAGGGAACACAAAAGATGCATTTCTTTAGATTCAATACAATTTGGTATCTGTGACATGTATCCAACATTAGGCGCAGAATTTCTACATGGCACTTCACTAGTCCAAACATTGTCCAGTCATCAAAGTACACTTCCAAGAGCTTATGAATAAACTCCTTGAACGTCGCGATGACTATGTGAGAAAATATCGCAGGCACATTCTTGATTCCAAATGGCATCACAGTTTATTGAAAACAACCCCACTCTGTCGCGAAGGTCATTTTTCTCCTATCCTCAGGCATAATCTTAATCTGATGGTACCTTGAAAACCCATCAGTGAACGAGTAGGCCTCCTGCCCTCCAACATTGTCCAATACTTCATCAGTAAACGATGTCGGGAAGCGATCATGGACACACGCGTCTTTAAGATTCTGTAGATCTACGCAATTCCTTATTTTTCCCTCCTGCTTCTTCTCCTAAACCACCATCAGGCTCACCCAATTGATTTCTCAACTGGTTCTATGATACCTGACTCCAACATCTTATCAAACTCCTGGTGAACCTTGTCCTTGTATTTAGGATTAAGGCGATATGGCCACTATTCAACAAGCTTCACGTCCAGCTTCAGAGTGATTTTCATAAAGCCCAAGTCTCCTACTATTCCCTTCAAATCCGAAAACTTGGTAGGAAATAGGTCCTAATATTCGCGGAGTAACTTAGCAACTTTATCCATAGTAGCGTCAACCCAATAATCGCCAATATTTGCAAACATTGGTTTTGCTTCAGTTCTAATGTTTACTTGCGTTGTTTTCAATGGTGCGGTAATTTCCAGGTTTTCTATTTGTGGGCCCTCAACTTCGAGATGCCCTCTACCTATGGAATATTGACATTTCTTGGATCTTCATCCTCCTCCTCAGTGACCACATTATAACATTTCATCGCATGGCGAAATTGGGTGCTCCAATCTGGCTGGACCTATTCCAGAGGTTCTTGGGAATTCTAAAGATAACTGCCTTAATCTCCTACAAAGCTTCATCAATCCTCTCGAAACCATCTTCGAAACTGAAGGTTAATAAAAACCCTTCTCTTAATATATCACACTCTGGGGTTCCATGGCAGAGCTCCGTCTCCAAATACCAGTTCATGGGAATTGTATCCAAAGTATGGAAAAATAAGTGTACCCACTTCAATTGTGGCTCCGTTCCATAAGCTTTAGTCCGCTTCGTGAGGTGATCAGTTGGATCATCCCTTCCATTGCATTTCCCAACCAATCTAGTGTTAGGATGTCCAAACTGCAATCTCATTATTATTCTGTAATCCCACCATCCATCAAAGTTATCCTTGTGTGTACCCCACCATTGTGTGGGCGTAGCGTGCAGTGCCAAATCTAACGCTTGGAAGCGGTGATGCTCAGGGACTTCACGCTCAAATGCATCCAAAAAATTATCCACGTATGTTAAACCATCATAATAAGGTAAGTTCCCTACCTCCAATGAAATGCAGTGAAATGATTTAGTCATCATGTTGCATCGCAATGTGGATACTTCATGCAGCTGATTCTACCAGTGTTCCAATTCTTCATCTGAATCAGAGGTGTAGGAACTCTCTCGATCCCATGCAATTCATCCATCTACTATCGGATTGATCCATCCCTGGTCTCGCGTTGTTATTTTGTAGATTTGATCTAGCTCATCCTCACTTTCTTCATAGTCGTGGACCGATTTAGTGTAGCGTGCTCCTTCTGCATGGTCCAATGACACTACAACCTGCAACGATTTCCTTTCAAATGACATTGTCCTCTTTTTCAACTTGATGACCCCATTCATGTCAATGGCCTAGTCAATTCCCAAGAGTGTGGGGTATGGATTACTGTCATCGACGATCTCTATCACTTCAAAATCATCCGTCACGCTCGCACCTTCTATATCAACTATTGCCCCATATAACCATCCCATAGGGATGATCTTCTGATGGTTTTCCATTCTGAGCTAGATCGGAGGCCACTGCAGCACAACTCTCCCCATTCTTTCCCATCTTTGTTTTGGCAAAACGTTCGCATCGGACCACAGATCCAAGATGACATGGTCCATGTTATAATCTCCTATCTGTGCAGTGAGCCTCATCTCGCACCCCATTCTAACCTTATGTTTGCCAATTTTTCTAACTAAGCGGTGTCCATAAAGGGTGTTCTCTCTACCGACGCATTTGTTTATTAACTCCTGCAAGCCTTTCGCAGCTATGTTGTCGTGCAACAGTTTCATGAAGGTCTCCAAGAACGTGGTAAGAACAGTGGGATCAACCTCTATAGGCACACTGGTTTCTTGCACTTTGTTTTGGCTTCCTGAGGTGGTGGCCTCAACGAAGATTTTCTTGGCTTCCATGAAAGTTTCCTTAGCGTGCACCAAATCAAAACCAACTTCCTTTTCTAGGGCCTTGCAGACCCATCTGTCCTCTTCAGGTTGTTTTCCTTTATCATCACCAGTTGTCATTCTACTTCTCAGCACTATATTCACACTCTGATCCTCTTCGTGGGGCTCAACTCTCATCATATATAATTTCTGCATAGGTCGCTAAGGCTGTAGCTTTTTCTCCTGCATCTTGCCTATCAACACCGAGTATTCTTCTATCCTTTGGTCAAAGTGGTTGCAGTATTGACATGATGGGCATGTATGACTCTGACACTCCCATGCGTAGTGCCCTGGTGTCCTGCAGTTGTAACGGATAACTTGACCCTAACCTCTATCAGGTCCTCCTCCTCCTTGGCCTCATCCTCATCTCTGATATCCTCCACGGGTTCCTCCAATGCCCTGCTCCGGAGGCTGAGTTTATGCTTGCATCTGGTATGTAGGTGTTTTTTCCATCATCAGCTCATAGCTACAATAGTGGTGCTCATCGTGGCCCACTAATCTATAGAAGTTACAGAACAGTTGTTGCGGTGTCTGGAAGAACTTTTGAAGCAAATGACAGTTATCCATCACTTTTTGTCCAGCGACCCGACAAATAGCGCACCATAGCGCAACTCCTACACTCAAACCTATTAAGGCTTCTGGCCTCAAGGGAGTTGCCCCCTCATGTGATATAGTTCACGAATACAGGAAAATGGCCTTTATCGCGCCCCTAGCCCTTACACTTCAAACACCAGACTTCCGCGCACAACTCTGGATTAGTCTCCTTGTCTTTCTTCAAGCTCTGCAACTCTAAGAATAGTCTTTGTAACTAAGAGTGAACTTGTTGTACCCCCAAGGTCACATCCTGAATAGGTGTCATATGCAACCTCATCGAGATTTCCAGGGCTTCTTCCTAAGTTCCTATCTTTTGTTGTGACAAAGCAATCCTCAGGCGGGGCATTAGTGAAGCTATAAACTACTCGCGATGCTCACCATCTTCGGGCTACATATTAGCTTCTTGAATTAAACATTTCAGCCTTTGATCTAACTCCCAAGGCATCTCATCAACCCTCATCATGATCTCCTTGAATCTGACTACTGACTGTGAGTCAAACTTAAGCTTACTAAACTCTGTTTGAAGCAGCCTTAGTTTCTACTAGCGTTTCCAGAGGATTATCAAAACAATACTTAATAAACCAAGTCAATGCGCAACAAACCAAACTTCTTTTTATCTTCGCTCCCTATGCCCTTGAAAATCGATAGATTCATTGTGTTCGACATGTTGAACAATGGTGGTGGTGGTGGAGGTGTGGGTGAAGGTGTATGCGGTGGAGGTGTAGGTGTAGTTGGAGTGGATGCATGAAGTGTCTGTGGAAAACCCTATCTTATCAGCTAAACAACACTCTACAATGAGGCATGTACCGCTCCCTCGTCATTGCTCGAAAGAGGTCCAATCTACAGGCTATATTTAGGACCTGATCTCTCTCGATCTCTGAAGAGTTTCCCACTTCGCATTTCTCCAAACATCAAGGCAATGGCATAACCCATTTTTCACATAACAACATTTTAATCCAGGTATTCAAAGATCTTAAATACTTACCTCACGTCCCTTGAAAAATCATCCCTCCGCTTTGTTGTAGCTGACTGAGGTATCAACTACGAATTTTGTAACAAATACTCCTATAATTTGATTGAGCCAGTGATCGACAACCCTTGTGATCTTACCTTTAGAGGCTTCTAATCGTCCTACCAATTCTGGAGTCCACACTATTCGACTGTCACGCTTCCACCTCCCTTGACTGTCTACCAACTTAGCTAACCACTCGTATAATTTGATCTGGAAGGTGCAAAAGGAAATTTTGTGTATCTTTACATACAAATACCTATCCATCCACTGCTGCTTTGTTAGGCACAAATTCCTATTTTCCTGCGCCACAAATTCGTGAATTTTTCTATCCAACCATTTTTCAATTTCTTTCTTCGTTGGGTTCCACTAATGCAACATCACACATCTCCTTCAAGAAGATCCTGGTGCCAGCAACAGAACCATTTGTTGGCTTAGGAGGTCTTGACCCAAGTTCAGAGTTAGTTGTGCCAACCAACAAATCCCTACACTATTGGCCCTTTCGGTAACAATTCGTGTAGCGCAAGCTATAGCCTCACCCGAAGAAGTATGGGGGGATGTAGTAACCAAGTTTATGCATCAAGAGACGAGTGTGATGTCTTTTTAGCACTGCAGATCTATAAGCCCTTAGGGCTCAGTACTGCAACTCTATTCAAGCAGTCTTGAGACCTCCACGAAGGTCTACGATTGGTTTTTTCGGACCTTTATCAGTTGATTTATCCACTTACATGCTTCAGAGAACAATTCTAGATTAGGGCTTGCATAGATAAGCTTTTGTTATTAATAAACATTAGATAATTCATCAAATTCTTCGCATAAATACATAAACATGCTTGTGTACATTATCTAACAGCTATCCAATAGGATCCTGCCTCATTAGATCAATATTTCATAAACAAATTATTCATCCACAACATATACAGTAAAGAAAAATAAGCAGAAATAAACAGATATACACAGTACTTCTTCACTAAACTTCTTTATTGATATTCATTTCAACTTTACAGACTCAAAACTACCCTGCGCACTCAACTGCAGGGGTCCACGCACTCAGCTGCGAACTCTAACTAGGCCCCTGCGCACTCAGCTGCAGAGTCTCTCTCTCCTATCGGACCCACTCTCTGCACTATCACCTTTCTCTTACTAACACCTTACATCCTAGATTATGCCATAGAATCCATAAGACACACCTATTTATAGCCATTTACATACAATTCCATGGTCTGTGGACCATGGGTGGGTCTCAAAGCCGATTCAAACTTTAGATAAACAAGGGCTAAGACACCTTTTAATCCTATACATCTACACGCTCCACATCCATAAATTGCAGAGACTTTACATTAGTTACAAAATATACATAAAAATTTGGGCTATTTTAACCCCAAAGCTGACCCAGAGGACCCTATCCCAACATACTTCCATTGTAGATTATTGTTAGAAGTCATTTTTGAGGAGAAAGTGATCGAGCACTTAATTGCAGTTATGTCCAAGATGACCTTTAAGACAAAAACTCCATGCATGACAAATCAGGTGAAGGAAGGAAGTCTACAAGATTGAATATTGGTTTCGTTCACCATAGAGCACATACATCAGAGTGTTCAAGTCCCAGACTACCCCTCACCTTATGCCAAGGTATGTGACCAATAAGGTGGTCTTATAGGAGGCGGCTTATCAGTCGAACAGTGGATTACCTGCACAACTCCAAAGGAAGAATAAGTCTCCTTCGCCCTCTTTTCCTTTAAGGGGTGGACTCCATGAGATTAACAACCTTAAGGAAGTTGAAGCTAAAATTGAAGAACTCATGCATCTTCATTTTCAAGTAATGAGATTTCATAGATATGACTCCAGGAATGTTTGCAAGAAACATTGTACTAAGATATGATATATCTATCCATATGTACCTATGTTCATTCCAGAAGATGGGAAGATAAAAAAACTAGTACAATGCATTGATGAATAATTATCTAGGATATGAGGCAAGAACCTCCTATGTTATTCAGGTACTAGATATAGAGATGGAGATGATTCAATAGGAAGTAAATGCCCAAGTTGACACTGTATCACCCAAAAATATTTTAAACCATGATCTAGTGCAAAAAAAAAGTAGCAGAAAATTCAAGGTCGATCATTTGAGCAAAGGGGCAATAGAGGCAAAGAAATAAAGCAAGCAAAGGGATGAGGAGAAGAGACAATTAGAACAAGATAAGTAGAAAGAAGGAAAATAGTGTAAAAGAGAGGAGGAGCATTTACAAAACGAGGAACAAGAAAATAAGAAACAAGATGAATTTATGAGGAATAAAGAAGAATTAAAGAAGAGAAAATATGATGAGCTACAAAGGAAACAACAAGAACAAATGTTACAAAATAAGAAAGAAGATTAAGAAACTAGGAGAGTAGAGGAAGAAAGGAATAGAATAAAAGAATAGGAGTAGAAAAAAAAAGTTGCAGGAAGATGAGATGGAGAACAAATAGGAGGAAGAAAACATGAAAAAAATGGAGGAAGAGAGGATGGCCCGTGATATGGAAGCAAAGCTAGAGGAGGAGGATGAAATTGAACCAATTGTAAATGAACCCAGTACTCAACCAAAACTTCCTCTCACTGGTGGTCATCTCACATTCAACAAAATGGGAATTGTTCCTCCACCTGGTGATATGGTTATGGATGTATCCAATTTTACATTCGACAAGCTGAAGAAGAGAATTGTAAAGAAGATGCGAAGGTAATTACCTAATGACCATGTCCATCCTATATCTATAGCTAAAGAAAAAACAATGTAAACTTTGAAACAAGAACTGATACCTTTACCTGTTTCGTAGAGATGGCAAAAAAGTGACTCGATTTTGAAAAGGGGCAATGCAGAACACACATATTTTTTTAGAGCATAGTTTTTGGCACTTTAAATTTTTTATTTACATTACATTTTAGAATGTTAGTGATTTGCATGCTGATTTAAAAAAGTGGTGATTCTACATCAAGCCCTTTTTTCTAAAACGCCTATTTTTTGACTTTAAATTTTCTAATGTATGAAATGTAAGTAATTATTTTCTAAATTTAACAATTTTTGACACTTCAAACTTTTTGATGTATTAAGTGTGGATATTTTTTTTAAATGTTACATTTTTTAACATTCCAATTTTTTTTGACATAAAAAAAAAAACAAAAATATATATAAGACAAAACAAAAAACAAAAACAAAATGTAAAAAAAAAAAAATTATCTCGTAAACCATAAAAAAAATTTTGGAAATGTTAAAGACACACATGGCAACAACAGAATATTAAAGATAAATAGGAGAGTACCTCTATCATTAACAAATGATATACATTTATAGTACATGGTGTGACCGTTGGATTCCACATCCCAAGGTCTCTTGAACTTCCTTAGTCTATTCGGCTTCCACACCAACCCTTAAACGATTAGGCGTCCAACATTCCCCCCCTTAATCTGAAGGGTTATGTATGAGTCCAAGAAGAGAGCTATAATACAAAACATGTAAAAATGCATGGCAGCACTAGGTTGAATGTGCTCTCTGAAATGTTTGTATAAAGGGTGGTGGTTTAAGGATGACCACCAACACTGGAATGCTTAGTGAAGTTCCTAGAACTCTTCCAAGTCTGGCATGAAGCCCAATTCTTCTACTAGAGGAAGTGCTTCTGATGTTTTGAAGAGGGAAACCTTCAACCAAGAAAGGGAGGTCTCACCTCGCATAAAAGGGAGAACTTCAACCTGAAAAGGGAAGTCTCAGCCTGTGATGGTTTAAGGATGACCAACAACTCTGGAATGCTTAATGCAATTCCTGGAACTCTTCCAAAACTGGCAAGAAGCTAAAGTCTTCTGCTAGAGGAAGTGTCCCCAATTCTTTGAAGAGGTGTCGCAAAATGAAGGCATGCTCAGGGGCATCTTTGTCTCTGGCTACAACTCTAAATCTGGTATGGTAGGTTATATCTCAAGCTCACTTGATATGAATTTGAAGCTTGTAGATGACCATCATTTCCCCCCTATCAAATACAAGGTGAGATGATGGAGAAAACTCAACTGCAAGATTGTTCAATACTCTAGAACAAGTTCGGACATATGACTGAAATATCTTCTTGGCTATTGATGCCCATTGCCAAGAAGCAATCCATCCAAGGTGAATCTTTGTTCTTGCAAGAGGTTTGTTTCTGAATCATCTATTTGAAGAATGACTAGTTTTATGATAGTGCTTACATGGATGAAGATCAAAACAATGATCTTTCAGATAGCCAACTCAATCACAGTGTTGGCATTTCACAATCTGTTGATGTTGCTATTGTTGTGGAGGAAGGGCAAAATCTGGAACACTTGAATGTGAACTATCATGAAGGAATCCAGCACTCTGAAATCGAATGGGCTTTGACTAGTCTGGAATATGAAAGGACACGTCCTTTTCATATCCAAGACCTGTTATGTGCTTGTTATGGACAAGCTCTTCCCAAGGTCTGATGATGGGCTTGGGAAGTGCAGACTGAACTTTTGCATCTGCATGTGACTTTGTTGCTTCCTTGGGCACTGGATTTGAATCAACTTGCTGCTTATGGGAGTCTGTTTCAATGTTCTAAACAGAAACAGGTTCAGAATGATGACTCCTCTATTTTAATTCTTCGTGTTGTAGCTGAGATTCAAGATCCAAAAATTCTATCTTGTCTTGTGTATACTTTAGATAGGTTTTAATATCACAGAGAGTGTTCTTGCTAATTTTCACTGTATCATGAACTGTGGAGTGTATTACAGTATTTAACAACTCTAATACTTCACCAATTTTATCCATTTTCCAAACAATCAGACCAAAAATGCACTTGTAGAAATAATAATGGTTTTAGAAAATTAATATGCCAACATGAATTAATTTTCACTGATGTCTGCTCATGTTCTCTCTTCACAGTGTCTTGTGCCTCAATTTCTATGCAGCAAGCCCAATATTGTTGCCTTAACAGAATGTCCAGCTTAACAGGTTTGCAGCCCATAGGCTCTTCTTTTCCAACAATAACAAGACCCCAACAGAAATGAGATTAGCTTCTATATTTCATCTACCATACACCATATAATACCTGTGCACAATAGCCTTCAATGCATTCAAAGTAGCATATACTAGTTCCAGGCCGTGGAATTCCAATCATCCCCACTCAATTTTGAATAATACAACACCAAGAAGATTGCCTTATTCAATGTTCAACGCTCAAAATTAAAATTATCATGCCAATCTTAAGAAACTTCAAAGATTCCACATCCACTTGTCAACCCTGCTAGCCTTTAGGTGTTATATCATGTCGGACAACGTTATTATGATGGAAATGCAGTTGAAACAATACAATGGACATCGTTATACTATCTCTACAAATTGCGCTATACCAACAACATTCAACTTATCAACAACGTATATAGCTGGACAACGTTAATGTATATAACCTGGAGCAGCCTTCTTTGCACTTGGCTTCTTTGCTGGGGCAACTGGTTTAGCAACCCCCATAGACTTTATGGATGGAGCAGTGTTCAATGGATACTAAAAGTTTGAAGCAGAGACCACGGAGATATAATGTATATCGACGTTCTTTGTATATGAAGACCCACGGAGCACCATGTACAAGGACTATGCGTTTTAATTCCCAAATATCCTGGTCAATCAACCAACAGCGGAATATACGTAAACTCACCTTTTCACCAATTCGTGGATTTTGCACAGTTCCCGAGGTTTAACTTTATCGGGTTCATTCTCCACCGTAGATTTCAACCCCATGATTTGACAATTGATATCCTTTCTGTGATCAATCAAACTTGCACGACCATCCTCCGCCATAGATCTGCACTCATAAGATCCGACATCTTCGGAAGTTTCGGAAGGAAAACCTTCATGAAGATTACTCGTTCGAAATGGGCGGCTTTTCTCTTTCCTCTAGTGGCTATGTGTCGGACGGTGATTGGAATCTGGTGAACTCATGAGATTATTGCTTACCATTTTTTATGCCCCTGAAATACCATTTCCAGTGCAAAGAGCACCTTTTTCGCTAGCTATCTTCCATGCGCCTTTTCCAAGTGATGACCATTAGATCTGTCAATATATCGATTGGACGGTTGTTGCTCCCCTTCAGCTTTTGACTCAAAATTGTCAGGGTTTCCTCTGTTTCGCTATAAATTTAACACTTCCACCAGTTTAGATTAGAGCCATGGTATGGAGGAGCTCTGATACCGAAGTGTGAACCGAAGTGGTAGGGGCCAGAGTGTGAACGAGGTAATACCATAGAGGAGCGAGCAATGATATAATCAGGCTCGACAGACAACACCACAAGTCAAATCTGACACACAACACCAAATCATAGTTTAGACAATTGGTTTAGAGAGCCATGAATGGCAGTTCACTTCAACGGAGCTGACAATGCATAGGCTGAGGATCATTGTCGTTGGTTCACACAAACGCCCTTCTTGCATTACACCTCCAGGCAGCGACTTGATGTTCGAGTTGGGGCTATAGTTAATGTGTCAACACAAACATTCAATACAATGTGTAGAGAATAAAATTCTCAGACGAATTTGAATGGACTAACCTTCAAACACACAACAATGATGTACTAGAGTTTCTGCTTATAATTCATGGCTAGTGATTCACGTCTACCATTGGAATTGGAATTGGAATGAATCGAAATAGAATAGAACAGTGAACCAAACAAGTATTCACAACTTTGAATATGCCTTTTACAGCGTAGGTACGTTTCCGTATTCAAAAGGAATGCTTGCCATTTCCAGAGGAAAAATTCAAGGCTGCCTTAGAGGTAATAGACAGATAGGCTTAGATGGCAGAGCCCTAAATTTGACGAGACCACAAGTCAATTCCAAACCAAACTCAGATTGGAGTAGCTATGAACCAACTATGAACTAGATGATATAGTGCTCACAATAATCTCAACAGATATATAAATACAACCGAAATTTACTGTAGGAGTAATGCTATAACTTAGCATATAAACCTTGAACTTCAATTAATGCACAGAGAAAGAATGTAATATACCAGGAATAGAAATGTTAGAGGAGTTACTCTATATAAAACTAATTTGAGACCTGCGCTCTGACCGGTGCAGATAGATTCTGGAAAGTGTATTAAGGCGGTTCACGAAATTTAGGGTATGGTATAACGTTTAACTCTTAACCAACTCATTTGACAACAGAGATTTTACAGAGATGGCAGTCTAGAACAGAGGTACAGGATTGATATGTATAGAAAGGCCACAGAACAAGAAGCTCACATAAACAAGTGGCTCATACTTGAGCAGGGCAGGAGATCGCCCACTCTGATACCATGTTAAACACACACATGGCAGCAACAGAATATTAACGATAAACAGGAGAGTACCTCTATTATTAAAAAATGATATACATTTATAGTACAGGGTGTGACTGTTGAGTTCCACATCCCAAGGTCTCTTGGACTCCCTTAGTCTATTCAGCTTCCACACCAACCCTTAGAGGATTAGGTGTCCAACAGGGAAAAAAGAACAAACAAAAATTTAAAAAACTATAAAATTAAGTAATGAAAAATAGAAAAATTTAAAAAACATTAACAAAAAACTACAAAAAAATAAAACAACTAAAAACAAACTAGATTTAAAAAAAAAAAAAAAAAAGAGCAAGAAAAATCTAAAAAACCTATTAAATTAAGATTAAAAAACATAAAACAAAAAACCAAAATATTACTTTAAAAAAAAAACATTTTAAATTTTAAAAAAATATATTATTAGATTTTTTTTAAACCATTTAAAAATAAAATAAAATAATATAAAAAACATATATTTATTGATTTAAAACTTAAAAAAACATATATGCGCGGAGCTCTGCTGCCCAGGGCATGGGCCCCTTGGGTGGCTGGGCGGTGGCTATCCGATTCTGAGAATTGGATAGCCACCCCCCACGAGCGACTGGGCGGTGTCTATCCGATTTCGAAGAATTGGATAGCCACCCCCTCACGCAGCAGCGGCTCGGTGGTGGTTATCCGATTCTGAGAATCGGACAGCCACCGCCTGACTGCCTGTGGGGGCACGACCCTGGGCATTGGAGCTACACGCAGCTCCATCGCCCAGGGCCACGTCCCCACGACTAGCCAGGCGGTGGCTGTCCGATTCTCAAAATCAGATAACCACCGCCCAACCGCCCGTGGGGGTGGCTATCTCATTCTCAGAATCAGATTGAGAATCAGATAGCCATCGCCAGGACCCCGTGGGGATGGCTATCCGACTCTCGGAATTGGATAGGCACTGCAAGGCTGCCTGTGGGGGTGGCTATCCAATTCTCAGAATCAGATAGCCACCGACTAGCCACCTCCCGGCCGCCCGTGGGGGTGGCCATCCGATTCTCGGAATCAGATACCACCACCAAGATCATACGCGTAAGAGATCATACATCCATAACCATTGTAGCCAAGCGGCCAATAAAATTGTCTTTTTTAAATAAAAAATAAATTTTGTTAAATATGTTAATTGTATTTCATATATATATATTATATATTATATATATATATATATTAAATGTTATTTTAATATAAAAATAAAAATCTATTTAGTTTTTTTTTTTTTTTTTAATGTTTTGTTTTTCTTTTGTTTTTTTTTGTTTTTTTTAATTAAATTGAAATTTTAAATCAATGTGAAATCCAAATTTAAATGTTTAATTTTTTTGATATAAAATTTGATGTTTTCCCATATAATATATAATATATATATTATTATATATTTATATATATTATAATATTATAGCATATTTTTGTTTTTTTTTTTTTTTTTAAATGCTTTTTATCTTAATTTATTAGTTTTTAAATATTTTTTGGTTAATTTTCTATTTTTTTTTTAATCTATTTTTGTTTTTAATTTATTTTTTTATTAATGCTTTTTACAATTTCCTTTTTTACTTACTTTTTTTCTAGTTTTTAATTTTTTTTATTTTCAAATCGTTTATGTTAACAATATTAAAAAAAAATGTTATTTTTTTAAATATGTTTTTCTTATTATTTATTTCTTTTTATTTTTTAATTCTTTAATTTTATTTTTATAGGTTAATTTTGTTTTTTTGTTTAACATTTATGGTTGATTTTTTTTTAATATATATTTTTATTTAGGTTTGCTATTTTTTTCATTGTTTTGTTTTAATTTTTAATTTTATGTTTTCATTATTCTTTTGAAATTTTAATGTTTTTCGAAGTCATGATAAAATCTTTTACACCATTATTTCAAAAGGTTGAAAATTTACCCTGGAAAAAAAAAAGTGTTATTCGAGCATCAACACTTCTCGTTTTGAGGGTGTTTTTTGCACATAAAAATTTGATTTTATTGGCATTTTTTAAAATTGTTGAAAATTGACCCTAAAAAAAAAAACCATTGTTTCAGTATCAACACTTTTCATTTTCAGGGTGTTTTTTGCACAAAAAAATCGTTTCCACTGCCACTTTTAAAACATGTTCAAAATTGACCCTAAAAAAAAAAACATCATTCCAATATACACACTTTTCGTTTTCAACACTACTTTTCATGTTTTTTCGAGGTTTTTTCGCCAAAGTTCCCATTTCAAAGTTTACATTGCTAAAAGGTAATAACATCCAAAACAGGAGGAATCCTCAAGCAATCATTGCAACAAATGTGGATTTTGCAGAAACAACACGTGATAATATAGATTATCTTTTGAGTGAGAATGCATAACTACAAAATGAGTTGGTTGCTATTGATCATCTTGTTGTAGAAAATCAAAGGTTGGCTTCTACTAGTACCAACAAGGTTGATCTATGGTCAGTTATACTTGAATAATTGAAGTCGATGGAAGACACCATGAAGTAGCTCTATAGTGATTTGATCCTCTTGCATGAAGTAATGATTCCCATGGTAGAAATTTAGAAGAGGTCTCAAGAGATCCTAAAGGTTCTGAAGGCTACATGAACAACTATAGATTTGATGTAGATTAGGGCATTAAGTATCTTAACATTCCTGAGAAATTGGTCAAGAAAGAAAACATGGAAATGGATGTGGATAAAGCATAGTTAAGGCTACACATGCAAAACTATACCCACCTTGGTGAACAAGTGACAAACACCATAACTACTTATGTTCGACTGCATAATAGGTTAAAGTCCCTAGAATGGAAACATAAAATGCCTTCTGTGTGTTCACTCGGAGCTGTAAGGAGTAAATATGTCGTCATGTAGGAGTTAAAAGCGTTCACTGAGAAAATTAAGAAATCAACAAACCAATAAATTTTGGCAGTGACCAAGAATTTTATTCTATGGTATGCAATTGAGCCAACCAAAGTTCACAGGAAGCTAGTCATGTTGTGGAGTAGTTTACAATCAAACTCCAAATCAATACTTTCATATGCATTGGAAGTGAATATGTGATACGTTGCATATCTACTGGCAAGGGTCAAAGTGATTGAAGCCAAGTTCAAAACATGGTGCTCCTACATCACAAATGAACCTCATTCTCAAGCCATTGATTTGTCTTTTCCTCCTACATAAGGAATCTTGTATTATTATAGTTTTTTCTTATATAGCCACAATTTTTGTATGTAATTTGTATTCTTATGAATGAGGAATTTAATGTAAAATAATTCCAAGAGACACATGTGGAATATAAAGAATCACATCGAAGTCCATACGGTGTAGAAGTTAAAGAGGCATGAGGAATCCCAAAGTTCATACTCACTTATTATAAATAACCCCTCATAACTCAAGCAAGGGGCTTGAAATTTTGGATATTTGGCCTTGGATTCTCTAGTTGTACACAGGGGATAAGATCATGTTTTTGGAGAAGCAAGTTGTAGCTTCATGTTCCACTATTGAGGCTAGTGTTTCATCAATGTAACAATATACTTGGATCTTTCATTTATAAAGATCTTGTGACAAGCATTATTTTGTTCATGTATCGTGAATGTTGTAGGACTAATCTTTATATCTTTGTAGTGTATGTTTATGTTATGCATACTAAAGAGAATGAATTGTTTTGTTTCTTTAGATATGAATATTTTTGAGCAAGTGTTGTTATGTGTTTTCATGATCGTTGTTATCTTGTGAACTAATTTGTAGGTTAACTAACGATTCTTCTTATATCGCTCTCACATATCTCTTTTAGTATAGCGCTATTAATTTTCTATTAGAGTTTCATTTTTTATATCCCTTTCGTGAAAGATCCCTTTACACTTTACACTTGGTTCACACAAATATTACACACTTTCTCTTTCCCAATGTTATGCGTATGATCTCTTATGCTTGTTTGATAGCCAAGTGTTACCTCTAAGATCTCTTGCAATGGTGGATAGACTTGATATACAGATGGGGATCCTAAGCCAAACAATGTGAGGTCTAATTTAGACTTTATGTCAAGGAGACTCCCTATTTGTTGGTGGTATCCAACCCCGTCAACATTTTGGCGCTAGGAGGAGGGCTAGATGAAAAGTTGAGCTTGTAAATTTTGTTTGGATATCTTATTTTAAATGGATTCATCCCAAATCATAATCCCATAGTGATTTTCAAAATATTTGGATCTCTCCATCCCGGCAATATTTTTACATAAGTTGTCACATTTAAAGTTTTATGGAAAGGGTAAAAAAACCATCCTTGATTTTGTGGTTGAATTTGTTCAATTTTATTTTGTAAGCGAATTGTTTTATGAAGATATTATTCCTAGGTTGTTTATCCTCACATTTTAAGGTCGTGCCAAGCAATGGTGTTATTCCTTACCACCTGCTTATATCCATTCTTTTAAGCAACTAGTTAATGTGATTCATCAAATTTTTTATAGGTATGAATGTCAAAAGGTTTATAATATAACTAATAAACTTAGGATGAGATCAAATGAATATTTAGAGGATTTTTTTGATAGATTTCTTCACATTGGTTATGAGTTTCTAGATGAATATGTGGACTTGGAGTCTTTGGATAAGAAATTTCGGTTCTTAAATAGGAATTAAAGAAAGTATTTTCAATCAGATCTTCATGATGGTCTTTCCAAAGGGGAACCTCAATATTTTGAGGAGGAATTGACTAACCATTTTATTTGTATCCTCCTCATTTTCTTGTACCTTGTTGGGTTCCCCCTAATAATATTAATGAAGTTGGAAAACCTGAAATCCAAATCAATGAATCCAATACACTAACTATTGCTAGGATTGGAGAGTCCACCGACGAGAAATAAATTTATCTTTCATCTCATTCTCAAGATGATTATTTTCCTTTGTCCATTAACCATTCATCTCATAGTCTTGTTAACCAACCTGTCGATCACAAATCCTTTGATCATGTTGAATCCTTGGATGAACATTATCCCAACCATCCCGTTTCTATTTATTTATGTGATGATGCTTACTCAAGTCATGTGGATGAGTCTTTGTTTACACGAGAAGACTTAGATTTCCATAAATTTCAATTATAGCTGGATTAGATCATTGAAATGTTCCTTTTAGGAATATCTATCCCCACATGTTAGACCTCGTGTCAGGATACAGGTGTTGAATCATATCTCAAACTAACACAAGGAAACGAGGGGTTTCAAGGAGATGACATGTTATCCATCAAAGATTTATGTCAAGATTTGGTAAATATATCTGATGGAAATCAAGCATCCCATGAATCTTTTGATTCAAGCAACTCTTATTTGGTTCATGATGATTTTATTAAAGAAAATAATGGAAATTGTTTCAATGTACGACTGACTTTGTGTTCAAAGTATGAGTGTTCATCATTTGAAAGTTTTGAGTCTTGACCATAAGTTGTGGCACTTCAATGTAAACTAATTGTTATGTTAGGCCCTCGCTACCCTAATGAAACTTTTGAATTTGTTTAGATAAAAGTTTCCTCAATTTCTATTATTAACTTTCTTTTATGGGATGCGCATTCGTTGTTTATGAGTCTCAGTATCTTCATGTTGAATTATTTAGCCCTAAATATAGAATCTTTGATCATATATGTAGAATTCCATTGACCTATCCTACTTCATGAAAATATTTTATCCAAAACTTGGAAACAAAGAGTTTGCTAAATGATTGTCAACTCTTTCCACTTGACACCCCTTCACCCTTGTTAGGATCCTATAAATATAGTAATCAAGGTATGATTATCTAGCCATTTATCCCAGTGGTATGTTGTAAATTAATTTACATTTTAAGTTATTTAGTTATTAAAAAGAAAAATATAAAAATATAAAGAAATAAAGAAAAGAAATAAAAGAAAAAGAAAAATTAGAAAAAATATAAAAATAGAAGAAAAAATAAATAAAAATAAAGGGGAAAAAGAGAAATATACAATAAAAAAATAAAAAAATCCCCAAAGGGGCACACTAGCCAAAATGCCACCTAAGTTATTTTGTTTATTATCCTTAAATCTTGATTAAATTAGTGAAAGTATGTTTAAATGGTGAATAGACGTCAACGGGATGTTTTGTCGTTTTGCAATAAAGCTCTAGTGCTTTTGGATAGATGAAATCGTCCTAACTAAAATCAACGGTAGGGAACAATGTTCAGGCCCCCCCAACCTCCCGAAGGTTAATAAGGAGGCAAGGTCTAAAAAGTAGTTCATTTTAAATCACCATCGAGTACATGGCAGCCCCACAAACATTTCGGGGTCCTCTCCTCCCTTGCCACTTACCGTCTGACCCTCTCCTCGAAAACCACCTCTTGTTTCAATTTGTCCCGGATCCCGTTGGCTCCCACTCCAATCACACCATGTCATCACATCATGCCACACCATCACACCCATCCACACCACGGCACCACATCCTCCATGTCACCTCACTCCCTTACGTCACATGACCGTTGGCCAAATTTCCTGCAAATAGTCATGTAGACATTGGTCATTAACTCCCACCAACATTTAAAACTATTAATTTCAATGCTCCAAAAAAGTTAATTTTGTCGTTGACCTTCTTTCCCTTTTTGCTTTAAAAATCATGCATTTCCTAGCATTTATCCCTTTTCCATTTCATTGTATCAATATAGGTTCAAGAGCACATATCGTTCAGTCCACTAGTGCCCTCTGCAATCACCATCCTCTTTTAATATTGATCAAGCACAAATCGGGTAATCTCCCTTGGGCCTCTCTACAATCTGAAATGTTGTCACATAAGGGAAAAGCGAAAATGGTGGTCGATAGTCCAATATTACCCTCTGTTCCCAATTTAAATGTGATGCCTTTAGTTGACACACAGTATAAGATAGCGGAAAATCAATGTGAATTTCATTTGTATGAGCTTAATAATTGGGAAAAACATAAGTATCTAGATAATAGTGATGATTTAAGCATTTGGTAATTGTTTCTACCTAAATTTACCTTTCCCTAAACTCATATTTTCCCAGAGTTTGCTACCCGGTATCATCTTAGATACCTCCCCAGCCAAAAAGAGGTAATTTCTCAAAACAATGAAAACCTATTCTCGATTACCCTGGAAGTTATTTTTCAAGCCCTTCAGATTAATTCTGAAACTTATTTACACCTATTTTCCATTGATGCACTCATGTAAATATACAAAAAGCTTACCTTCCCCCAACGAGACCATATTTTTGAATGTTTTCTACCTGAAAATTTTGAATTTCCTAGAACAAATTCCCCATAGCTTCTATTTTCCCTGAGATGTCAAGACAAAGTAATTTCCATTGTTACTTGTCTATTAGATTATCCCACAAACCAACAGGTAGATGAAGTAGTGTTAGGTTTCTTATCTGTATATTCAATTGTTCAGAAGCCATCACTCATTTTCAATTATAGTCGATACTTTTCATATGTTATTCATGAGAAATTTATGAAATCTAAAGTTGAAGGTGTATTCAAACACCAGCCAGTGCTTGTTTATTTAATTCTATTCCATTAAGAAGATAGGTTCAAGTTACAGTTACAGAAGATGGATGGTCAAGGAAGTCCACTACTAGTCAGTCACTAGAATTCTTTGGTGAGAAGGAATTCAAAATATTATTCATTCAAGAATTGTGTGGATGAGTTTTTACATACATCCTTGTGTCTTCTTAGCAGCAATATTACACCAAGGATTTCACCAGAGATCAAGAAGGTTTTGCATCTTACAAAACAAGATAAATTTTGAGACCGGTATCTCTACCAAAACTATACAGAGATTCGAATCTACGGGTGTGAGCTTCCTCCCTATAGATTACCAGTATTTGTACCAGTAAGGATTTTTGCGTTGGAATACATTAGTCAGATGTTAAACATGGATGACCTACATTTTGTACTAAGTAAAAAGTAGGAAAATTTTAAATTGAAGGCACATATTGGGCCTTATATTGTAAATACCATAGAAACAACAAAGGAAGTGGATGAAATACTAAATAAAATGAAATTTAAGTTAATCTTCACATGGTCTTATGATCCATTAGGAATAATTTCAAGACTAATATTTGAGAAAAATACTGAAAAATCTACATTATTTCAGTAGATATTATTTTGTAATAAATTTTATTTTGAATTCTAAATTAATTCGATACAAACTCCATAAATATTTTGTAAGAAGATTTAGAAAGGGTTGGATTATGCAAAACAGAAGTTATTTTATCTTGATCGTAAGTTGTGGGTTTTATTTTGAAGTAATCAATTTCAGAAATATAGAGGCAGTTTTGTTCCAGGATTCTTGTGTCAGATAAATGGTGATGTTTTCTCTTATGTTAATTTGTTCTTCTTTCTGAGTTTTCACATGTATTTTCCTTCCCGATTGTTGAAAGAAGATTAAGAGTTGAATTTACTTATGATACTCTGCACTGGCTTGTTTAAACAATCTTAAATGTTTTCTTTCTAAGATTAAATATAAAACTCATTTTAATATGCTTTATATTTAATTGATCATCAACTCATTCATCTCATCCACACCGTAAAATATTTTAAGATCGAGGAGTTTGCCTACCTCGCCCTGTTTTAGCTACTCTATTAATTAGTGATTAATTACTATAGATTTTATGACTCCATGCCCAATGGAATTTTCTTTCATTCTACAACCAAAATTTAAAAAACATATGATGACCTTTCATATCTAGGCTAAGATCTACAAAATAAATTAAAAATCATACAGAGAGAGCCCTCTTTGAAGCTGGAAGGGATAGATCTCAACTTTAAAAGTAGTTTGTGGTTACCTCTACAGTTTCCTTTTCAACCTAGGAGAACAACGGAGTGCTAACAACCGTCACCCAACATCCAGTTTGATTTGCATACTAGCATTGACCATTCTTGGTTTGTACATGAGTCATTGTCTAATCTTGATCTTTTACATGATGCATGCATGCTCATAGAAAAATTGTCTTTGCAAAATGCTCATGCAAGTTTTTTTATGATCCCATTACTGAATGGTTAAAAGAGTCATACTTGGTGAATTGAGTAACTCATATTAGGTACCTACATGAGTTTAATCAAAATTTGCATAGTTATGTATCTGAGAGGTATTTTCAAGGTGTCTCTTATTATCATCCATATTTCCATCATCAAATAGAGTAGACATTTGTCTTATGCTTCCATGATTGTGTTGTGCACCTTCATCTTTATTTGTAGATGTTCATGTCTTGGTTTTGGTAAGGCTATGCATGAAAAGTTGTCTTGTTAAGCTTTGACTCAATTGTGGCTAAAATTCTGAAAAGGTAAATTGTACTGATCAGCAACCCTTGGCTATCCTGCTACTTTTCTTCTTTGTTTGGGCCTATATGTTTTAAACTTAATAATGTCTCAGTTGAAAATATGATCAACCAAACAGTCGTAAGAAAGACCATGATGGTCATATCTAATTTTGGATCTTTGCTCCTAAACTCATATTTGTAATTGATTTGTGTTTTTCTTGCCGATCCAATCAAGTGGTGAAGGGAAAAGTGGAAATCTAAAGTGAGCAAATCAATATCAGAGATATATATAATTGTCTCTAAAGGATAAACCTCTCCTGCTCTCAATAATTCAGGATCTATTTTCCACCTTAGAAAAACAAATAAGTACCTAAGAACATTTGAACATTGGAAATGAAAAAAAGGGTGAAAGATGAGAAAGGCTTCCTACATAGAGGGGTCGAGCAAGAAACTTTGTAGGAAACTAAACAGGCTCATTGGCAGCAAAGAGATGTTTGTATTCCTATAATTACTTTTCCAAGGTACTGAATAGACTCACTAGAAGTGGAGCAACACTAGAGGTGAAAACCAAAACTATGATTATCTTAAACTCACAGATAAATACCACCCTGTTGTAGCAGCTATAACCACACTCCCAAATTTTGGCCTGCACCAATTTCGGAGCCTCACTAGAAGAGTTTCACTTGATGACTGCACACACTCGGGTTCACTCCGTGAACTCGTGTGAGTCTTTATATCCACCTTTCTTGATTCATTGCATTCAAGTCTCTGCATGTTGATGTCTGAGTCATGTTTGCAACTGTGTTCTGGTTATGCTCAAAGTCTTCACTTCGTATGTTCTTGTTGTATTTTCTATGAAAGTATCTCTCGTACTCACACACAGAGTCACATTCACTATTGTGCAAGCATCGTCTCGATCAATGAACGAGCAATCATGAGTGTCACACTTGTTGCTTACATCGTCACTCAGTCTTGTTGAACATGTGTGTCTAGATGGTTTGGTCGTCTCGCCGTCAAGTCATGTGAGTGTGTGTTCGTATGATCACCTATGCATTTTTCGATTGTTCACACACCTAGCCATTTTTGCTGAAAGTTCTAACGACCGAACTCCCCTCTGACAACCAAACCATCACCCTGCCATTGACTCGATTGACTGTCAACCAAAACAACACAGAAGCACCAAGCAAGTATTTTCAAGCTACACTGCTCGCAAGATATTTAATCAACTCTCATGCTGGCCACCCGAAAAGTTGGACCCAACAGTCACCTCGGGACTGACTCCACTCAAAAGTTGTGCAGAGGCCACTGAACTCGCCCACTCAACTCACTGAGTAAATTGCATAGAGTGGTTGAACAGAAACAAAGTGCCTATCCCTGTCTCTCTCAGAAAATTGCGTAGTTTTCCCAGTCAATCATCCTGAAAGTTGACCAACTGTTCATCTCAAAAATTGTGCAATGTTCATGAGCAGGCCTTCCGCTACCCATCAATTAGCTTAGCTCAGAAATTGCGTAGAGATGATCAGCAGGCTAGCCTTCCAGCCTTAGTGTAGTTATCCTTGCCAACAGTCCCTAGCAGTAGACTGCCAGTTCCCTCTGGGAATTGCGTAGTTTCTGTTGCCAATTCTTGGGCAGCCAACTGGCAGTTCCCTCTGGGAATTGTGCAGTTTTGGCTGCCAGTGACCCCAACTTCCAACTGGCAGTTCCCTCTAGGAATTGTGCAGTTTTGGCTGCCAGTGACCTGGGCAGTTCCCCAGAAAAATTACGCAATCCCTGCTTGCTAACCCTGCATGTCGCCCGGCCCGTTCCTCTGGAAAATTGCACAAATCTGGTTGCCCAGCCTCGCTACCCATTCATTCTGAAAAATGTGCAGAGCATGCCTACCTTTCCTTCCAGCAACCCAGAATGTTCCTCCCAAAATTTGCGCAATTTTCCTACCAGCTGAGCTAGACCTTGCAGATAGTCACTGTCGACTCAGATTGCTTGTCTCCATCTCTCAATGACTCTTGCGCAGTTTTCATTAGCAGTTGCTCGGAGCCATCATCATACATCACAGCCTTCCTGCCTCTCCTGGTCCCCTGGATCCAGATGATCATGTGTCATGGTAGACTAGGAGGTTTTGGCTTTGATGTCATCTCGTCATGAGTGACTGCAGGTACAGGTACACCAACGAACATGGAAAGATGACAAATGGGATAAACGAAGGGATCAAATGAAAAATAACATGTTCACCAACGAACAAACGAAAGAAGCATGCGAAGTGGATGAACGTGACGAACATGCACCTTCGTGAACAGATGAGCCTGTCAATCCTTCCAACATGAAAGCAAGGAACAACATGGTAAAGCTTCATCAAGCAAACCAAGGACCATCGACGACTCCACGTACTTCACCAAGAAGACGTGTAGCTATGATACACCATGAAGACATCCATCATCCAGCAGCACTATAGCTCAACATGCACTCCAACAACAACACGAATGTACCAATATTGTCATGTCGAGTCACGTCATGAGTCGTGTCACCCACATCTCCACCATGGGCTTGTTGTCAATCAATGTGATGTAACGTGGAAGTCCAAGAGACCCACTTGTTGAACAAAGAGTCATGTAAGTTGAGGATTCATGGAATTCAAATGGTCATGAGGGTAGTCGAACAGCCACAAGGGTTAGTTTCACCCTTGGCTATAAATGCCCACTTATTTGTACATGCAATGGATTTTTTCACCTCAGCTCCTCCCACATAGCCAAGAGAGTCTGCAATCTTTTATTTGATGAGTAAGTAGTGGCTCCAATGCCTCACTTACGGGGTTAGTGATGTATGGTGTAACGATGTGTCTTGGAACTTTTGCTTAATTCAGAACCCTGTTGACAGGACAACACGTTTTCACACGTATTGTATATGTTGTAAGACTAATCTTTAACACTTGTAATGCATGTTCCTTTAACCTGTGTTCTACATCTGAACTATTTCATTTGTTGTAATGCATAATCTATTAATGTAAATGTGTTGTATATGTTGTTAATGATGTCTCGTCTGTGCCGACTACTTTGTCGAACATTAGGCAGACCTTTCACCCGAACCTTGCTGTAATAATTGTTGCACTCATTCAAATTGTTCTGTGAATGTTGTATGTGTTATCTTACCTTGTAGGTTGTGACTACCACATTTGATTGGACTGCTCCACCGGAAGCTATGTATGTCCTTTTGTGTTGTGTGTTCCTAGCCGAGTTGGGATTGATCCCTTTCAACCTAGAACTCATCTTCATCTTCTTCTCCTCACAGTGAAAGAACCATTGACATAAGTACACTTACACTCACCAGGCACGCAAACCTCACTTCTTGAAGACAAAACAAACCACTTTCCTGTGTTGACAAGCAAGAGTTGAGGCAAATCCTTAAGATAATGACAATTGATCCATCATACCGGATGGGAGTCCCACACCAAACGGTGTGAGGTCTAGTTGGGACTTCATACCGGGCTGATCCCCTGATGTTGGCGGATCCAGCATCATCGACATTTTGGTGCTAGAATGAGGGCCAAATGACAAGTTGAGCCCGTACATCTGGGTTGAACCTCTTAACCAATGAATAATACATGAATTGTGCTCCCAGGGTGTCTCTCTCACTTCTCCCTTAATCATTTATCAATCCACGATGAGCTTCGCAATCACTTGTCCTTGTTAAAGTTTGACGGTGAGGACAGAACGTCCGTAACTGAGCACATTTTTTATTTTCTTCATTTCTGTGAATCTCATGAAATCCATGGTGATGGGCTTGCTTGCATACTCTTCTTCCTCACCCTTGAAGGTCATGATAATTGGTGGTGTCAGATCCTGCCACCTACTTCCATCCATTCCCTTTTCACTTTCGCCATGAAGCTCCATCAAGACTTCGCTAAGTGTGACCACCAAGATGTCTATGAAATAATCTCTCGTTTAAGAATGAATCCTGGAAAATCAGTTGAGGACTTTGCTACCCACTTCCCTCACATATGTCATGAAATTCCTGAGCATTTTGTGGACCTTGACTCCATGAGCCAAGAGCTGAAATGCTTGGTTCATGTCCCCCAAAACGGTGATCTTCCTAATTTTCCTTCTTCCTCAACTCTTGTGGATCACAAGACACCTCATGTATCGAAGAGGGTGCTCCCCTGCAATAGTTGCAAAGCTGAGAAATCTACACAGCAAGTTCCCAATCCATATGCTCAGTTGTCTCCTGCCCCAACGGAGGAAATTCCAGAATGGTTAGGAAAGCCTATGGTGAAAACTGATCCCTCCGTTCTACAAGAGGACATCACCATTCCTAACCCATGTCTTGAGTCTAATCTATATCTCTGCCACCCTCCATTATCAACAAGCCATTACTCCTTGCACCATGACTTGCTTGAGCGATCTATTTCACAAGCTAGCTACGTGCACTCTCTTAATTCTTGAGCTACTGGCTCAAGTTGTAGTTATGTGCAAGGCAATCTCATTATACAGGTGGAGGAGCAGGATGGTGAAGACACAATCAATTCTTTTGATCAACCTCCAATCCTGGGTTGTCATTACTCCACGCTTCTATATGTTGTGATGAACACCCAATCACATCATATGATCTATGGTCATCTCATGTACACTCTAACTCAGATTCAGGATGCACGCTGATCAAAGCAGACATCCATATCGAAGCTTCCTCTGCACCTCACTTGCCTGTGTTTCCTATCATTCACAGCACATCAACATGCATCGGATACATTCTGCATTCTCTTGCTTCTTCATATTCTGAGTTATCTCCTTGATCGACACAAGGCAATGAAGTTGTCCATGATGAAAATAGTTTCAATGCACAGGAATCTTCCCACTCATCACCGTCTTGTGTGTTGCATGAAGACAACTTGTCTAGTCAGCTTGCTAAAAATTTTGATGAAGCCTGTGACAGAGATGGATGTCATCCTAAGAGAAGTTTTGAAATCAGTAACAATAACCATCCTCAAGCCATGCATGATCTGGTTCACATCAAAAAATGAAAATTTTCAATTCTGCAAAGTTTCAGGACATGCCAGGGGGTTGAGGCATTTCAACGTCCATTGATGGTTATGTCAAGACCTCGTGACTCTGGTAAACCCATCAAACCTAATCAGATCTTGTTTCTCATGCATAATCTGTCTATCTGCATGGTTGCACTGAACGTGGATCCTTTTGTAAAGAATATTTACTGTTCGGGGCAAGATATTTCAAAATTTCATATTTTTGCTAATGATCAAATCCATGAGTTTGTTACAACATGTATGTCTTCACCTCTCTTACATCCATTTTGGTTGGGAGTGTCCATCCCTCATCCAATCATGGGACAATAAAGTTGATCATCTCTATTCGAAATCACACTTATCAGATACTCTCTCTCGTAATCAAGTCCTTGGTATTTTTGCAAATTTTTCACATCAAATCTGCCCACTTATCACACAAGAAATCTCCCCGTGTGATGACGAGTGCACAACCTATCGCACGAATCAAGTTACTCTCATTTTTCCACACCCCAACCGGTTTCACACATTCACAGTACTCACATCCTTTCTAAATTTATGTGATGACCATGATGCCTACACACTTTTTCACTAGTTGCAGGTGGGTGTTCGATCATGCCTAGCGCATAACGAAATTGGTTTCCTCATTCAGAACATTCGTACAATTGTTCAAAAGTCTTCTTTGTTCATGTCAAATTGGGAATCTGGCATCTCGAATGACTTGGGTGGCTGTCATGTAGTTTATCATTTTCCCAACAATAAATCCAATGACATTCACTTTGCACATTATGATCTTCACCATGTAACATATTTCTTTTAGACTTATGTTAAGCAAGTGAGGCACTCCTGCCTGCACCGATGGCTATGGTGGGCCCTCACTGTCTTGACATGGCTGATGAGAATAACCAAATCTATCTATCTATATCAAATTCCCATAGTGATCCCCTCTCTCGAATGAGGAATTTGTATACTCAAAGATCACAAATATTTCAGAACATCCATCATGAATTTTATGATCCAATCACTGAATGGCTAGAAAAATCTTACTTGGTGAGTCATGTTGTAGGTAAAAAGCTTTAGTCCTTCCTCGCACTCACTGAGAAACTTGGTACAGAACAACACACACTCGTAAGAGGCCTTCGAGGTTTGTTGAAAATTGGTAGTCACAGAAGAGGTAAGCATGTGTGTTGGATGGTTTTGACACATTCTTCCACCCACAGGCGAGACCTTCTCTCTCGTGTGCAAGTTTTTCAAGCTTTTTCATTTTCAATTGCACACTAATTTTTATCTGTTTTAATCGCTCGTATATTTGTGATTGTAGGTCAGGTACACCTATGGTGGCTTCATTGGAAATTTCAATTCATGTAACCCTAACCATTTAACGTAGGAGTAGGAGTAGTGTTTTCCTTTTTGCTTGTCTTTGCTTTCTAGTTTGCATGATTGTTTGCTTGCTGACTTGGTTTCTTTGCTTTCTTGTTATTCTTTTCACCTTGTTTGATTTGCTTACTATTTTTGTTACGTTTGTTTTGTTTTCTTGGTATATTACTATTTTTTTTTCCAAAAATAAGTGCTTCCAACTACTACATTCTGGTTTTTGAATAGAGTATGTGGCTGAAATTTGAAGAGACTTGTGACACTGCAGCACTTGGCCAGTCTTATGTCCGTCTTATTTGTGCTTGGTTATAACCTTCGGCTGATGAAGTCTTGATGAAAAAAATGAACCATCTGCAAGGGAATTTTTAGCCCAACCATGAACCTGCGTCCACATTAGGAAGCCCCATGCCTGTACTCAACCTTCTTCTCTATGCATTCAAGCTCATCCAACTAGTAGAAACGAAGAAGGGGAAAATCTAAACGAGGAAACCTATGTCAGAGGTATTACATGCTTATCTAAAGGAACAACCTCTTCTACTCTCAATAGGTTTGGATCCCTCTTCCACCCCAAAAATAAATAAGTGCCTATGCACAACCCTCTTGAAAAATATAAAGGAGAAAGAAGAGAAAGGCTTCCTGCACATAGAGGTGAAGCATGAAACTCTACAGGGTACTGACCAGGCTCGCTGGCAGTGGATAAATGTGTGTGTTCCTACGTGACTCCTTCGAGGTAATTTCTAGTCCTGCTAGCAGTGGAGAAACACCAGAGATGAAAACTTATACTCTGAAAATCTTCAACTCGCGAGTTAAGCTACCCTTCCTGGATTCGAAACACTGAGATCTAAGCTTAACTTTTGAATTTGTTTGACTGAGTTGGAAAAAGGTGAACCATGTATGTCCATGGGGTAAGTGGGAAACTGAAGTAACCTACACAGTGATTCAATACTCCCTGAAAGACCAAGGCCCTATGCTAGAAATGAACCGAAATAGAGAATATGGAGTTCTACCATTGTGTCTCCAAGTGTGGTAGCGGCTACAACCACCCTCCCAAATTTTCGCCTGCACCAATTTCAGAGCCTCCCTTGAAGAGTTTCACTTGATGACTCCACACACTCGAGTTCACTCTGTGACCTCATGTGAGTACTTACATCCTCCTTTCTTGATTCATTGCATTCAAGTCTCTGCATGCTAATGTCTGAGTCATGCTTGCGACCGTGTTCTAGTTATGTTCAAAGTCTTCGCTTCATATGTGTTTGTTGTATTCGCTATGAAAGCATCTGTCACATTCACTGTTGTGCAAACGTCATCTCGATCAATGAAGGATCAATCATGAGTGTCGCAATTGTCGCTTACAGCATTGGTCAGTCTTGTTGAACATGTGTGTTTGGATGATTTGGTCGTCTCATCGTCAAGTCATGCGAGTGTGTGTTCATATGATCACTTATGCATCTTTCGATTGGTCACACACTTAACCATCATTGCTGAAAGTTCTAAAGGCCAGACTCCCCTCTGATAGCCGGACCATCACCCTGCCATCGACTTGATCAACTGTCAACCAAAACAATGCAGAAGAACCAAGCTAGTCTTTCCAAGTTGCATTGCTCGCAAGAAATTCAATCAGCTCTCATGCTAGCCACCCAGACAGTCACCCAAGCACTAACTCCCCTCAAAAAATTCATAGAGGCCACTAACCTCACCCGCTCAACTAACTGAGGAAATTGCGCAGAGAGGCAAAACAGACACCAAGTGCCTGTCCCTGTCTCCCTCAAGAAATTGCATAGTTTTCCCAGTCAGTCATCCCAACAGTTGACCAACTGTTCATCTCAGAAATTAAGTAATGTTCATGAGTAGGCCTTCCACTGCCCATCAGTCAACTTAGCTTAGAAATTGCGCAGAGATGATCAGCAGCCAGTCTCCCAGCCTTAGTGCAGTTTTCCTTGCCAACAGCCCCTAGCAACAGACTGCCAGTTCCCTCTGGGAATTGCACAGTGTCTGCTACAAATCTCCAGGGTATCCAACTGGCAGTTCCCCTTGGGAATTGCACAGTTTTGGCTTCCAGTGACCCCAGTAGCCAACTGGAATTTCCCTTTGGGAATTGCGTAGTTTTGGCTGCTAATGACCCGGGCAGGTCCCCAGAAAAAACTGTGGAATCCCTGCCTGCTAACCCTACATGCAGCCCGGCCCATTCCTGCAGAAAATTTCACAAATCTGGTTGTCCAACCCCATTGCCCATTCATTCTGAAAAATTCACAAAGCATGGATGCCTTTCCTTCCAACAACCTAGACTGTTCCTCCCAAAATTTGTACAATTTTTCCTCCCAGACGAGCCAGTCCTTGCAGACATTCACTGTCGACTCGGATTGCTTGTCTCCATCTGTTAGTGACTCTTACGCAGTTTTCATCAGCAGTTTCTCGGAGCCATCATCCTGCATCGTAGCCATACTATTGCTCATAATCACCTGCATATGAATGATTATGTGTCATGGTAGACTAGGTAGTTTTGGATTTGATGTCATCTCATCATGAATGACTATAGGTACATGTACACCAACAAATATGGCAAGAAAACTAATGGGATGAACAAATAGAGCACATGCAAAATTACAATTTCACCAACAAATGAATGAACGAAGCATGCGAAGCGGACGAACGCGACAAACGTGCACCTTCATGAACAGATGAGCTTGTCAAGCCTTCCAACATGCAAGCAAGGAACAACATGGTAAAGCTTCATCAAGTGAACTAAGGACCATCAAATACTCCACACACTTCACCAAGCAGAGGTGAAGCTATGATACACCATGAAGACATCCATCGTCCAGTAGCACTATAGCTCAACATGCACTCTAGCAGCAGCACAAATGTACCAGCATTGTCATGTCAAGTCATGTCAAGTCACGTCATGAGTCATGTCGCCCAAATCTCCACCATGGACTTGTTGTCAATCAATGTGATGTAACGTGGAAGTCCAAGAGACCCACTTGTTGGAAAAAGAGTCATGTAAGTCGAGGAGTCATGGAGGTCAAACAATCATGAGGGTAGTCGAATAAGATACAAGGGTCAATTTCACCCTTGGCTATAAATACCCCCTGATTTGTACATGCAATGGATTTTTTCACCTCATCTCCTCCCACATAGCCAAGAGAGTCTGTAATATTTTCTTTGAGGAGTAAGTAGTGGCTTCAATGCCTCACTGATGGGGTTAGTTATGTATTGTGTAATGATGTTTCTTGGAACTTTCACTTAATTCAGAAGCCTATTGACATGCCAACACATTTTCACACATGTATTATATCTGTTGTAAGATTGAACTTTAACACTTGTAATGCATGTTTCTTTAACCTGTGTTCTACATCTGAACTGTTTCATTTGTTGTAATGCATAATCTATTAATCGAAATGTGTTGTATATGTTGTTAATGTTGTCCCGTCTATGTCGACTTCTCTATCGGACATCAAACATACCTTTCACCTGTACCTTGTTGTAACAACCTTTGCACTTGTTCGAATTGTTACATGAGTTTTGTATGTGTTATATTACCTTGTATGTTGTGACTATCGCATTCAAGTGGACTACTACGCCGAAAGTTGCATATTTCCTTTTATGTTGTGTGTTCCTAGCCAGGTTGGGACTGGTCCCTTTCAACATGGAACTCACCTTCAACTTCTTCCCCTCATAGTGAAAGAAACATTGACACAAGTACACTTACACACACCAGGCATGCGAACCTCACTTCTCGAAGACAAAGCGAACCACACTCATGTGCTGACAAGCAAGAGTTGAGGAAAATCCTTAAGACAATGGCAACCGGGCCGTCATATCGGATGGGACTCCCACACAAAACGACGTGAGGTCTAGTTGGGACTTCATACTGGGGTGATCCCTTGATGTTGGCGGATCCAGCACTATTAACACACCCTTATCCCAGATCAAAACAACTGTGACTTGGAAATATTTTTGGATGTATTTAACTGACTAGGGCGATAGAGGAGACTATATATTTAATCAGGTTAAATTAGGAAGCTAAGACAATCCATAGGATAAATAAATACTTCCTAAAGGACTAAGACTGCATGCATAAATGTGAGACCTAAACGGAGAAGTGAGATTTATTCCAATGTGTCACCAAGTGTTGTCCCTACGATAGCGACCATCCCAAAAAAAAATTCCTTGTTAATTTTGGAGCCTACATATGTTTTCATGAGTCGTCACTTCAAGCCATCATGTGTTGTGTTGCCATTTTTTCATGTTTTTCTAAGCGTCGACTATATTTTCAACATCTCTAAGCTTACTTTTTCTCCTAGGTCAAAGTTTCCTAAGTGTTGACTTCTTATCTTTGGAAGTCCATGTGTCATATTTCTAAATATAGGAAAATCACTATATTTTCTTGGACCTAGTGTTAACTTCCTTCACTCAACATGCATACCGCAAAAAATGTGAGAAAGCACAACCTTTTCTCCTACAAAAAGCACATTTTCTAAAGTTAGTGACTACACATACACTGTCAGAGGAAATTTCACCAGCTTGAGCTTGAGTGCACTGTCTCACAGTTGAGTGCACTCCTTGTCCACATTGAGTGCACACTCCCTGTCAGCTGCAAGTGCACACTCATTGTTCACAACAACTACATACTTCTTGTTTCTAAACAGTGTGTCTCCTTGTTTCTCACACATGCACACTTACTTTCTTGCATGCAGAGCGCACTCCTAGAAAATAGGGACCCTCTCCACTTAACTTAACTAACTCTCTCATAAAGTTACAAGTGGTGTGCATGCATTGAAACCTTGATCTTGCTTCGCTTGTGGATTCTCTTTATAAGTATGCCAACTCATTTTTCATTCTCACAAACATTATTCACTTTGGGCTAAGCACATTTACTCACTACAAGGAGCTCTTCTTCACTTTTCGTCACAAGTGTGCCAATTCTTTGTAAGTTTTGCAATGTGTCTCTTTTGTTTTCTTTTGTCATTTTTACTGGAACTTGTCTTCCTTAGTGGCATGTCGATCTGTTTTCACATATAAGTGTCATTTCTATCTGTTCTTTCTCCTACAAGTGTTGTCTTGTTGTCACAAGTGGCCTCTATTTTGACTGTTTGCATTCCATGACCTTTCACCTTCTTTTCATGATTGTGATAAGACTTATAAACTCGTGTAGTCCTTCTCTCTCACTGTTACTATGTCTTGACTTGATGCAAGCCTTCATTAAGTAGTTTTGAGCTTGTCTTTTAACATAGTGAAATTTTGGGCAATAAGAACCCTATGTAATTTCAAATTGCACCTAGCTAAGAAAGGCTCCCTTCTAGAGCACATAGACCACTTCTAAGCCATAGTGAGGCATCTCTACCCGCTACAATTGTGACCTATAGCCATCATGAGCCTCCGAAGCGCACTGCGCACTTCCAAGCAACAGTATGATCCCCCTTGCTCACTATAACTACGACCTGTGCCCAAGAAGTCTCTCCCTCTCACAAGAGTGAAAGGTGCAATTCTAAGTCTAAATTTAGCCTTGTCTGCCTACTCTAATCCCGACATGCACCATCTTATTTTCCTTGGCACAGTTCTCACTTCCAATCTCTAGTCAAGCCACCCTACCCCACTCTTGATAGGCTTGTGCTTATATTTTTCCCATATCTCTTCTTAATCACTATATGTTTCATAATATGCATGCGATAGCTAGGTGATTTCATGAAACTAATTTTTGTTCACCATGAGTAATTTTCCACTTACAAGTGTTGAGGATACAAAACAAATTTGTCTCTCATCTTCTACTGAGATAATTCCTCCTACTACTCGATAAGCTAAGTCAAAATAAACTTCAAAGAATATCACTAAGGAGACAGTAGAATTTACTAGTCCAATTGCCCCTATCTTACCAGACACATAATGTTTCATTGATAAATCCTTGAAAATCTTGTGGCATGATATCAAAGATGCTTTCATGCAAAAGGATTGTTGGAAATAATACTAAGAGGGGGGTGAATCAGTATTATCAGGTCAATTATCTTACAATTCATAAATAGATTTGTATACGCTACTTAGGTTAGTGAAACGAGCATATATACACAACTTTAGTTAAGGAAACTAGTGTATAACTTACAGACTTATAATTTAATTATTCTTTAGATGTTGATCTTTAATCTGTGAGTTAGAACCATATAAAAATTAACCAAGAACTGAAAAATAGTGCAGCCAGTCACACACAAGAACACAAGATATAACGTGGAAACCCAATGTGGGTGAAAACCACCTGCTCCAATTTGTCTCTATCTTCTTTCAATTAGAAACTTCATTTTACAATGATTCTATACTGGTGCAGTCTTATACCAATATGCAGGCTACAACCTTCTCTCGTTCTCCAACTTCTCCTGGAAGGGAGCTACAACCCCCTTAGCTCTTGTACTAGCTAAGGTACTAGTATGTAGGTGTTGACCTACAAAAGGCTACACCCTTCTCTTTTCTTCCAGGGACCACGTTTCATAAATTTTCAGACTGGATCATGAATAACATTAATCAAACATCAAGTATATCTGCATCAACCAATCTTCTTTGTACAACCCAATACTAAATCAAATAATCACTTCTCTGAATGTTGTAACCAGATAATAACAGTGACCAAACACCAATCTTGAACCCAGAATACTGCAGCAATAAACCAAATTAGCTAAAACATATTTTATGAGACGTACGCTACTTCAAAATGAGGAACCTACGTGCACATGCTTCTGTATGAAGGAAAACTTGCATATACGCTTCTTTGAATTACTAAAACAATGTGTATACGCGCCTTCGCTGCACGAACCTGCGTACAGATCTATGAAAGACAGTTTTCCCTTTTCAAGTATTCAAGAATTAATTATACTCATATTATCAGATTCATAGATCAATTCATGTGTCAAAAATAATAGATCAGAATCACACAAAGATACTACAATTCAAGTCTTGAGATTTGACCCTTCAATAGGACTTATCCATCTTGTAACGCTCAGGTTCCTCCTTGATTCAGGTCCAGCTATGCACCATAAGCTAATCACCAGTATTCCAAATCTTGCTTCTCATAAGATATTCAACACTTGAGTCCATGCCCTTGCCAAATGATTTCCTTTCCCTTTTATAGCCTTAGGCCTTACTCAAACCATGGTCAAAAACCATTATAGTACCAATACTAGGGATCCAATACCTAGGTTCAACACTTTGGATGCAATACCAAGGACCAAAACCATAGGTTCAAATATGTCAGACTAAATACCATGGACCAACCATAAATTTTCCCACATGTAAGCGCTTTTCTTTGCATGAAAGTGCGTGCATACGTATACACGCCTTTTGATTATCAATCATGCATGTATATGCACCTTTGTTACGAGGAACCTGCGTATACCTCATTTTCTTTCATTCTGAGAGCCTGAACTGTGATCTGAGATTTGAGTGAGTTGCCATCAAGGACAACACCTGTGCCATAGAGCCAAACCTGTGTCATAATGCCAACAAGGAATTCCCAAAAAACTTGGAGGATAGGGAAGTATATATAAGCATCAAGAGGTATAGGATACATAGAGTGGATTTCACATTCCCAGTGTTACCTTGTGCAGAATTTATCGAATGGATCTTGTTACATATGGATAGTAAGAATCTACTTCTCGGTAGTGAGAGCGGGATTGGAATCACCACCTACCATCCACATGACATACATTCCTATTACAAGATGGTAACTCCCAAGGAATATTTGAATACTCAAGTCTATTTAACCTAGGAAAACTTGAATTCCAAGGAAGTCCTCAAGTCATGGTAGCAAGAAACAACTATGTTTCTCTATAAAAAAAGTGCAGTTTATAGGAACAAACCTTTGAGAAAGCTTTACCCATATCTCATGGTGATGTGCTACATGGGCGGAAGAATGAAAACTACTTTGAGGAGAGTTTGGTTTATCTACTCAACCTAGTTATTTCTAGAGGTATATTCTTCAGTTGTGTTGATATCCTCTCTCATGAACTGTATCTTAATATACAATAGACAAATACAATTTGACAAGCCAAACAAGCACCAAGATCCTACATGTCCACTTATACACTAGATGGAATCTGCGCCTATGACGAGTTTACAAGAATGAAATGGAATTCGACCCCTCAAGTGAAGTTTCAAGTCTACATTGATCATAGACTATTTTCAAAAATAACTTTCTGAGGTGTTTATAACAAAGTGGTTAAGTAAAGCACAAATGGAAGAAGACTAATAAACAAACTAATCAAATATACACTACTTGCAATGAAATACTTTTAAGGACAATTTAACCATGAATCTATGAAACTAATCTAAGCATAAAGATACAATAAGAGGAACCTTTGTTAATTGGGTTGGGCCCTAACCTAAGAGCTTCAGTCATCTGAGTTAAATCAGTACTATATCATGAAAAATCTCATTCTCATTATCAAAACAGAAAATTACATAGCAATGCCTTCCAAAAGTCTGGAGCTAAAATATAACTAGTGTTTTTAAAACTAAAATTCGAATCCTAATGAGGCTCTAGGCCTCTTTATTTATACAATTGAAATCTCCAATAACTTCCTTAAATCTAGGGAGGCTCGACTCCAAAACTCGAGATGAACTAACTCTTTGACTATCACTTGCTTGGCTGCCTTTTGATCTTCATGACTCGGCTGCTTGTACTCCGAGTTGGTGTGATTGATGGAGGACTATTCGAATGAGGGAGGAGTAAATGAGGGGGATTTACCTCCTACAATCTCTCTTCTTTGTCCCATTCGAGTTTCATCCCTTAATCTTGCCAAAATTCCTTGATTTTCTCTTACAAACCTTCATTCAGTGCACATTATTCCACTAGGCATAATATCTCACTTTAAATAATCTCATTAAGCAAAATATAATCAAAACATGTAATAAGTTGTGAGAAGAGTTGATTTGACTAATCTAGGAGGTGAATGAAGGTCCATATAGTTACTGAATGATGAGGCTCATCATGTTCTTCCATTTCAGACTCTACACTTGTTGTGAACGAGGATCAAGCTATCGATGGAGTTGGTGTTGCACAACCAACCTGTGTTGTCATCATGAAGAGTATGACTAGGGTCTTGAGCATCAACCCTCGGGGAAGGATGACTCCCTTCTGTCTAAGCCTCCTCCGTTCTTCCCTAACATCTTTGGTGATTCTCCCATACCTGATTTCACATGTGTATCTCTGTCTACGGATGCACCCATTGTTGATCACTCGTAGAACACACCGGCTTTCAGTCCATCATCCGACAACGGAGAGGACAAATTATTCATTAACAATCCACTAGATTTTTCATCTACCTTTTCCGGACACACAAAGGGTGAATTTTTATACTTCTCATCTACCCCTATGTTTGATTCATAAGATCATGAGGATGTCGATGAAATCATTGATTTTGTTGATCATAGCTGTCGTGGTTTATTTACCCCTATATTCGATCATGATGATGATTCTATCACAGTTGATTTTTCAAAGACACCTATTTATGATGATCTATTTTTCGATGAAGTCGAAACCCTGTAGAATATCGAGGCACTTCAGCCTGAGCTGATGGTTATGTCAGTTCCTTGTTTTCCTAAGGTTGGTTTCACTTCCAATCATGAAATTGTTGAAACACCCAAGGCTCCTTGTCACTCATCTGTATGCATTGAAGATCAATCTCACACAAAAATTATCCTTCCTCCACTTGAACTACATGATCCCATCACTAATTCATTGGAGGAATCTTGCACAACAAGAACATGTGCACGACGCAAGTTGTCTTTGTTTCTTTCATTTTCTTGCATTTCATAGTCAAGAGTATGCGTACGCTTACAAACTGCATGCAGTGTTGCCCAACATCATGGTAAGTCCATGCATTGCATGTCATGCACTTGCACTCACTTATGTTTTGTTGATGCATTTAAGCCTGGAGTGTGTTTGTCTTCATTGTTATATATTTCTTGTTTTCTCATTCGCACAGGTGTGCTGCTCGCGAACCATATCTTCACCAACATGGGTCGACCAATGCGCCGGTGGTTGCATTGGAAGTATCACTTCACGTGAGCAGATCCATGTACCATTAGCTTAGGAGTAGGAGTAGTGTTTGATTTTGGTTTGTTTTCTTGCATGCATGTTTGATTCTTACTTTGTTCATTTGCTCACTTTCCTGCATGTTTGCTTACTCGTTTCACTTATGCATTTACTTCTGCTTTTTCTTTGTTTTGTTGTTTGTTTGCTTGTTTACATCCGTAGGTTAGTTTCACATGAAACCATGCGCGACTCTTGAAACAAGCTCAGTAAAGTACAAGAGGACTTTTGTAGTTACTAATACTTGGTTATCTGTCATCTTGCCTCTGTATGAAGAACTTGTTGTCTTCGTTCCATGATACGTCAATGCAAAATACGTATTGTTCCAAGTAAACCTTGGTGAAAACACAACGCTTGTGCTCTAACTAGTGTCACCTACTCTAGTCGGTTGTTTTTGGGTTAATCCTTGTCAACTCAACTAAGTAGAATAAGTTGAGGGGGAAAACATTAACAAGCACGTCAGAGGTATATATAAACTACTTCTCTTAAGGAAAGATCTCTTTTGATCTCAATAAGTCTGGATCCCTCTTCCGCCTCTCAAATGAATAAGTGTTAAGCACAATTACGAAAAACGAAAATGTGAAAAATTTCGAAAAAATGAATAAGGTGAAAGAAGAGAAAAGCTTCCTACGCAGAGAGTTGATGCGAGTAACTCCGTCAGGGTACTGACCAGGCTCACTGGCAATGGAGTGATGCTTGTGTTCCTGCGTGACTCCACCAGGCTAATGTCCAAGCATGCTGGCAGCAGAGCAACACCAAATATGAAACTAAAACTCTGGAGACCGTAAAGTTTTTGCACAATTATACCCTCATCCTCAATCGAAATAACTGCGTTGGCTTGGATTTGTATGTGTGTCGATCAAACAAGAGCTTGGTAGATGCTACATCTTATAATCAAGCAAGTGTGGAAACCAAGACAAACAAAGAACTGAACAATACTCCCGGAGGTGTTAGACTTTCTTTCCACAAACAAGGTCCATTCAGAGAGCTGGAGCTCGACCAGTGTGTTGCCAAGTGTTGTAGTGGCTACAACCACCCTCCAAAATTTTTCCTTTGCTTCATTTTGGAGCCTCCCTACCAACCATCTTAGCAGCATGTCTTGCACTGTCAAGTACATAGGCTTCATCAGTTTTTCAGTGGCTTGCTAACATGTGCATGTGAGTTTGCTTCACTCCCCTCACAGGTTGCCATTCGAGATTTAAGATAGTTGTTGGCTAAGCATCTCCCTCATAAAATTGCGAAATTATGGAGGGGAACCAGCCTTCCCTCTATAAATTATGCAAATCTATTGGGTAGCGTGCTAGGCTAAAAAATTGAGTAATGCAATTAGACAATCTTCCTTAGGAAAATTATGCAATCTGGCCCATCACTACAACTCAGCCCAAAAATTGTGCAATTCTGGACAGCAGTCACCTACTCCCCCTAGAAATTGTGCAATCCCTTTGGGACATCCAGTCTAGCTCCTCCCAAAACTTGCGCAAACCCTTCTCTCAGTCAAGTAGGTCGTTGAATGTTTCTTCAGGTTGCCCAGTTCCAACTGGGACCCACCAAAGTTGATTTGCATGCATGGGTTGATTTTTCCCGAAATAGAAAAAAGCAACATGCAAAATGCATCCCTAGATTTTATGGATCTACTTTTAGTAGCTGGAGGTTACATGCAAAGATCGTTTTAGAAACTTCCCTCCAATTGTCACTTTTTCCTAGATTTGTGGCATGTGCGTCATAAGCCTCAAACTTATTTATTCGACACTTCAAATCTCATTATTCACATTGATCTTGGAGCTCTGACATCCCACAACACATCTAGGAATCTTCGGCACATCCATCTTAGCTATTTCCGGGTAAGTTCACTTTACTTGTCTTTTGCGACATTTTTGTCGCTTTTTGTGTTTTGGCTTGTGTGACTACTCTTTTCTTGATTTCTATTAACGCTTTTTGTCGTTTGCATGCATGTTAGCCTGTACAAGCACCGTTTTGGTTTTCATTTGCATCTCACTCATATCGCATGCATGGCATTGTTTTGCACGGATGTTCGCTAATGATGACTCGTTTCACACACATGCATGTTATCTTGTTTTGTGATCCTTGCATTCGTTGTTTGCATGCATAATCATTCACTCCTTCTTACACCACATTTTTCCATGCATTCACATCTTCATATGTTTTCAGTTGCCCGTCGGTGGATCTAGGCAACCTTGGCTCGGACTTTGCCTTGCCTAGACAGAATTGCACATTTCTAAGAGGGAAGGCTCTGCCTTCCTCCTAGAAAAGGTGCAAATCTAGATAGATAATGTCCTCCAGAATTGGTTTGCGCAATTCTGAGAGGTAGTGTTTGTTGGCCCAGAAAATTACACAATGCAATCCCTAGGCCTACATGACTTGCCAACTGAAATTGTGCATTACGCAATATCAACACCCAATAGGTCAGTCTGGATTACGCTTTGTGCAATTCTAGTAGTCAACCAGCCTCCTGACAGTCCAGGCTACCTTTTACGTAATTCTGACAGTCAGTTGTCCAACCTCCCAGTGAAAATTGTGCAATCCTTGCGAGCAGTCTCCCAGGTATGTTGCATGTCAGTCCTCAAGTTTGCTTTGGTTTTAACTAAAAAATTCATTTCTATGCATGTCGTCATGTATCCAGATATATCAGGTGTTCATACATCTCTCAACAGTTCAGGATCAACGGCCTCTAACAGATTAGGGTCAAAGGACACCGATGGAAGCACAACTTGAGAAGCAGTTGAGCGAGTCTCTATGAGTTTACCGATTTATGAAGACACCAAGCTGATCATAGACAAAGACATCAAGTTGAAATG
The DNA here is from genome assembly GCA_000404065.3 of Pinus taeda. NCBI lineage: Eukaryota > Viridiplantae > Streptophyta > Pinopsida > Pinales > Pinaceae > Pinus > Pinus taeda. Next base: position 229,317 of record APFE030393762.1, read on the forward strand.
GTAGGAGATCAATGACACATTCTCAGGAACATTTGGGGAATTTCTTGAAGAACACAAAGTCTATGTGAACATTCACAAGTCTAGATTGTACCAGATTGCATGCAGGTTTCCCACGTTCCCATGCGCGAACATGATACATTAGATCATCTCACAGATTGATCCCGAGATTATGGTGTTAAGCATTGTCATTGGAACAAGGATTTCCACCTCTAGGGCACATGACCATCAGTAGATGTACCACTTGCAAAGCCAGTGATCACCATGGAGACACCCTTCAGCATACCCTACAACAATACAAACTGGAGGGATATCTTGAAGAACTGGGTGAAGGAGCGAGCCAAGTTCAGGATGACACCCAACTAGATTTACAAGACAAAGATACTGCAGAAGGCATATCAGTACTTGGTCATCATTACAAGCCGCTTGTACGGCCAAGAGAGCATGAATACCTTCCCGCAGAGTTGGGTGATTGCGTTGTATGAACTAACTAGTGAAGGTAAAACATGAAACTGATATGATATGTTGGCTCACAGGCTAATGGAACAAGTAACATGAGCTTGGAAGTTGCCCAAAGGTTAGCAAGTAGAAATCTACATGTTTGCATACATCTTGGATGCAATCTGTGTCCGTCAGTAGTTCCCAAGCTTGAAGTGGGCATGGACATCAATGAAAACCTATGTGAACACTCATTGCAGACTGTTTTCCGAATGCGGCTTCTGAGGAGTCATCACAAAGTTGTCAGACCATTTTTTCACCCTACTATACAAGATGATATTTGAGTAGGATCCACCTTGCATGTCGAAGGTAGCAATGGAGGCACTAATTGACATAGCAGATTGGTATGCCTCACCTTTTGGCACCTTCATACAGATGTACAATGCAGAGAAGTCTTGGCATGTTTTACCAAAGTCTTCCATGGACAAGATCATCATGCAAGAAGTGTCGTACCATATCTCAGCAGGACTATCAGTTGATTGCATCAGAAGAAAAAGGCACCCTGACTCACTCTTCCATTGCAAATCAGGTTGTATGAGATACAGAATCTCAAGCATGCAGATGCCAACATAGAAGAGTTCAAAAGATTTACTTTCAGCACTAGAATCTTAAATCCATACAACTTGCATTGCTTTGTGAAGGAGCACTGCGCGAGAGTAAAATTTCCTTGGATCCATGAGGCATGTTATTGGGCTGAGGAAGACCCATGGAGATATTTTCACAACTTCTCCAGGCCCAATGAACCAGTCAGCATTGTTGTGGAATGGTTAGTAAAGCAACATCTAAGAGATCATGAACAACAACAACAACAATAGAGGGAAACATACCTGCACCTGACAAAGGCAAGATAAAGATTATTGAAATCATAGAGGCAAAACAAAGCCGCAAATTTAGAGTAGACCCACTTGTGGAGAAAGAAAATTTGGAGATAGAGGCAAAGAGATGACAGTGTGACAAGATGATTGCACAATGGTAGAGAGATAAATAAAGGATGGAGGAAAAAATGAAGGAGTTGAAAGAGTTGAAGGAGCAACTCTGGAAAGAGTAGGAGTTGTGCAGATAGGATAAGGAAGTGCAACAAGGATAGACACAGTAGGGAGTGAAACAAGTAGTAATTGATGAAATTGTGCCCATACATTTAGTAGACTCATCCGAGCAGTTGGCACAAAGTAGACAGAGTGAGCGGTTGCAGGAGCAGGACTTCGCTCAAGAGATTGAACAAGTACTTGAGCAGATGGATGCGGAGATGGAGCAGCCAGAGTTAGAGAAAGACAACAACCTCATGCCTTACCACCAAGAGGTTGATCCACCGGCTTCACTGGATCTGGAATTAGAGAAAGTCCCAAGCGACCAAGGAGATACCGCGATTCTTGGAGACAATCTGAAAGAAGAGATGCACAACATATCATTTGACGAGTCGTAACATAGAGTTTTGCAATCGCACAGAGTGTATACTCCAATTGTCCACACATCTCTTATGCAGTTTGAGGAACGAGTGATCATATCCGATGTGCACAAGCATCCAGCAGCATTGTTCGATGCTACTAGAGAATATGTCGAAGCCACTAGCTCGAGTGTTCGCTTCTTGATAGCAGAGAATGAGTGAATGGCTAAGGAGTTACAGAAGGCCAAGCAGGGAGGAGAACTAGTTGAAACATTTGCCAGAGCAGAGATGAAGAAGGCGATATAGGATGAAGTATCATTCGTTGAGATAGTCATGCGGATGTTTTATTCCAGACTTGGTACCATGCATAAGGCAGTTGTCCATCTCAACAGTTGGCAACAATCTTGTGCTAGGAGAGCATGTATCTTGTCAAACTTTCACACTGTTGTTGACTGCATGAAAACATGGACAATGAGATACAAGGGAGCCCTATTACACTTGTCCAAGATGATGAAGCCCATGGCGGTTGAGTTGAAGGCATGCATCTCAAGTCAGGTATGGAACTATGAGGAACTCCCGCAGCTCATCAATAGTTTGCAGGCTTCCCATGCGCGAGTGTTCAAAATCATGGATGTTTTTGTGCACGCGCATGTGATCCCATCTATTGGGACATTCACAGAGACAAAGACAAATGGTCAAGTCCAACAGGAGATGGACTCGTACTTTGACAAGTTGATGTGCATAGCCACCAGCGCAGACTTGGCAATCAATGCAGACAGTATGAATCAGTATGTCGCTAGTCCGGCGCACTCAAGACAATGATGCGCATGTTATAAGCCGATTTGGACAGAGGATCCAAAGCAGTGTACTCAGATGGAACAAAGGCAAGAGTTCATTTCCAAAAAGATGTCACCACAAAGTACAGGACATCATCGCGAACTACCAAGCTTGGCATCAGTTTGCCACCATCAACCACAATGAGGATGTCAAAGAGTTGGTCTTCCCACAGTTTTCCGAGTCATAGTGATTTCTTGCATAGCTTGCTCAAGCCTATTTTGTCTCACATGGGTACATGTGCAGATTGTATGTAACATCTTGAAAAGTAGAAGTTCAAGTGTCAATAGTTGAATGTAACAGTCATAGAGCAGTTAAAGAGTCATGAGGGTAGGTGAACAGTCACAAAGGGGAATGTCAGGGGTCACCCACCCTTCTCTATTTATAGTACCTCATAACTCATTGTATAGGCTTTTGGTCAGCTAAGCTTCCAATAGGAGTATCTTAGAGAAATATTGGAGAGTATTGTAATGAGCCTTGGCAGAGCTAGTACATCTAAATGGAGGAGCAGGCGAAAGTGACTGTAACATTCCGTTATCGGGACTAGTGGTCGGTCATGGTTGTACTGTATGATTGGAAATTTCACTTCTTAATATAACAGAGCTAGCACGTTTCATGCAAATGTTGTTATTGTATTTCAGTTAATTTGTTTACTCTAATGATATGTGTATCTGTTTTCTTACGCATGTATGTATATACTCTTTCTGTATATGTATGTATGAATCTTACTACAATATGTTGTTGGTTTAAAAATCGCTTTGGATTGTTGGTTCACCTTCCTTCCCGTTTGTGATGCATCTATTGATCCAAATATGATATGAGGTTGTCATTTATGTCAACACAAGCAGCACCAAGGATGAACCTAAACTTCCATGGCACATTAGGAACCATCATTCATGGTATCTCATCTCATAACCATTATAGTAATACTCTACTCAAAAATATCTTTGTATTGGTATATAGCTATCATCGTAATTCCTCACGGTTTGTAAGTTATTCAAGGTTGAAGTTAGTAACCCCAATTAGTGGGCTAAAACCCCATGGGGTTGTGGCATGGCATTTATCATTTATTTTTGTCATTTAATAGTCAATAATTAATATTTTTTTAAGCTCCTAAAATCCCTCCAACATGCTCTATAGAATCCCCTCTCAACTCTATAAAAAGAAATCTCATATTTCCTCCAAATGTAGTGATCGTGGAATTTTCGCTATAACTTTATTTCTGCGATTTCTTAGATGCTAAAATTAAAACCCATTTGAGAATAAATCTTGGTGAATGGCATGACCGAATTTCAGATCTTGTTTCTCTATATTTTTGGAGATATGATATGTGCAAATTAGGGTTTTTGTAGGCTCCCGAATTTCATCTCAAAGAGGTGACCTTGGGAAAATAGTCATAACTCTCCCTCTGAGAAGAGGATTGGAATTATGTAAAAAGTGGACGATAGTGCACAGACTATAGTTTTTTTTGTTACCAATTTCAAATCTGAAGGAGGAAACAATGACACATGGCACGCCAGAAAATTTAGCTCTATTGAACTAATCCATAATTAGGTCATTGTGAGAGATTGGACATAGCTTTGCCTTGAAGAACCAAATCGGGTCAAACCTGCGGCATTGGAAACAAGACTCAGAGGGCTAATACAAGACTGAAGATCACATATTGGGGATATTAAATCACATAGATACATCATATTCAATATCATGCTCCTAGAAGGCAAGAAAAAAAACTAGATCAAGTGTTGTCAAGGGCTGCAAAGGACCAGACTTTCTAGGGAAGCAAAGAGCAAGGTGTAGCAAAATGATGCAGCAGAGGTGAGATCCAGGTAAGTATCTTTTGTTATGCATATTCATATCTTAATTTCATTAGGTTATTTATATTCTAATTTGTTGTTTTTGTTTAGCACTAACATATGCTCTGCAGGATGAGGCAAGTTTTACTATTATCATGTCATGGGTATTTCCTTGAAGAATTTTTGCAGGTATTGTATATTCATCTAGAGAAGACTCAATACATAATATAATGTTCTGAAGAGTGAGAAAGGGTAGCATGAAAAGAGCAAAAATCAAGGTGCAGAACAGTAGCAAGAAGTTCACCACATGAAGTCTTCAAGTGGGCAACACTACATATAGTCATTGTAAAAGTTTCATTGTACAGAGTCATTGTAAAAGCATCATCGTAAAATTTGTACAAGTGTCTATCTGCCAAGAGTTGAAGAGGCAGTGTCGAGAGGTCTAGGATCATCATTAGGTGTTTGTGTCATAGTTGGGGTTATGGTCTAGTGTGTTTTCTTCTTCTACATCATTCTATATCATTGTAAATTGGACCATTTCCCTTGGTATGGGAGTCCATTCTTCTTTTATTCTAATATAGGGTGGTAGGGTGGTGCTAGGGTGAGTTGTAGCTCATTGGGTGTTGGGGCATCAATTCAGTTAACTACTGAATAATCTCGGGTGTTGGAGCATCCATCCAGTGGGAGTTGAAGAAGAATACTTTTCTAGATTCTAGGAAGTTGGAGCTTGCTTTTCAATTGGAGTTGAAGATTAAAGAATTATTAGAAAAGCGTTCAGGTGGTTTTTGTCCCGGAGGGGGTTTCCACCTTAAAAACTGTGTGCATTTGTGTTCCTTTTGTTTACTGCTATCATTGTAGAAACACTGATAATAATTGAACATTAACTAATGCCCTGAAAGATTAATAATAATACTTATTGAATGGAATACTTATTCACCCCCCCCAGTGTTTCCAACAACATCTTTTCTTGTGTGTTCCAAGGGGTGCACTCGCTCCACCTTCATTGGCTTGTTGCGCATGTCACACCCTTGCTACCAACAGGGACATCTTACTTGCCTCTACGCGCAAATGCGTTCAAGGCAATATCATACGACCCACTGCTGGGATTCCTCCACCATACGGTCTGAGGTCTAGTTGGGACTTCTTACCGGGGAGATCCCCTGAAATGTTGGCGGGTCCAACACCATCAACAGTTGGGGAAGGAGGAAGTTAATGGAGCTCGAGGAGAGCTGTGTGGTACGCAATAGGGAAGGTAAGACCTAGATGAATCTGGTGCATGTGTAAGGGTAACTAAAGGTAAGAGTATCACAACTAGTTGGATTATTTAGGTCTATTGGGGTAAATGGACAATGGTAGTACAATCATGAGAAGGGTAACATGAAAGGTGAAGTAAATGGATCTGAGGCAACAGATGCCTTGGCTATGTTGGGAACTATTGTTCTCAATATTGTGCATGTTGTGCATGGATAAAGGGAGTTCTCTTAACCTTGACCTAATGATATCTAGTAATTATACTATGATCATGATTATGCTGATGTCTATATATGTATACATGTATGTATGTATGTATGTATGTATGTATGTCATGTATGATAGGTTCATCATGGATCATGATTGTCTTATGCTAATATTTATATGTATATATATGTATGTATGTATGTCATGTATGATAGGTTCATCATGGATCATGATTGTTTTATGCTAATATTTATATGTATATATATGTATGTATGTATGTTGTTGTTTAACAGGGTCATTAGGAATGATCCTTGTGGAGGAATGAATGCTTATGCAGGTGAATGGCATGACGAGATTCTTGGTCTTAAGAGAATCAAGTGGGAAGAGTCATGACGAATATATGAGGTCAATATCATGTGGATATTAATTGATATTGTATGTTTGTATTATGCATATGTTTATGTTATGATAGGTAACGCTGAAGGATACATCAGTGAAATGGAAACAATGTGCTTTGCAACATGCTAAGATAAGCATGGATCAAAAAGAGACACTGGAAGCAAGGTTGCTTGGTAGAGACAGTGTGGTTTTGAATGTGTGGTACTAATGTTGTGCATATGTTGTATATGTTGTACATGTTGCATCTGTGATGTTTTGCATATACAGTGTGTGTACATGTCGTTTATGCAATGTTATCTACAAGGTGTACATATAGTTTTGTGTGAATGTTGCATATGCAACGTTGGGTATAGATGGTACTATGTACATGTTGGATATGTGGTGTTGTGTACATATTGTACTATGTGCATGATGGATATGCAGTGTTGTGTGCATATGGTGCTATGTGCATGTTGGATATGTAGTTTTGTGTACATAGGGTGCTATGTACATGTTGTATATGTAGTGCTATGTACATATGGTGTTGTATTCATGTTGTACATATGGTGCTATGTACATATGGTTATATGTGCAGTTGGTGCTATGTACATGCAGTGCATATGGTGTTTTGTACATGTCATGCATATGGTGTGGTGTACGTCTAGAATTGTGTACATGTTGCCCAGGTGGTACAATGTACATGCGACATTGTGTACATGTTGTGCAGGTGGTGCCGTGTACATGCGATGTTGTGTACATGTTGTGAACGTGGTGTTGTGTATAGGTGGTATTGTGTACATGTTGTACATGTGGTATTATGTGCATGTCGTACATGTTGTGTTGTGTACATGCGGTACTATGTACGTGAATTGTGTAGTTTTGGTATCTTGACATGTGTACTCTTTGTGTTGCACTCTGTGTAGTACATGTATTGTGTTATGTAGGTACATGTATTGTGTGGTATTGTAAATCAGGTATAGATGTATTGTGTTGTACACTAGGTGTAGGTATATGTATTGTGTGGCATTGTACATCACGTATATATGTATGTATTGTGTTGTACATTAGGTGTAGGTGTATGTATTGTGTGGTGGTGTACATTGAGTGTAGTCACAAGTATTGTGTTGTGTTGTACACTAGGTGTAGGTATATGTGTTGTGTCTCAGGTGTAGATGCATGTATTGCATGGTGTTGTATGTCGTGTGTGGTTGTATGTGTGTGATTCACACTATGTGTATGTGCACATGGTTTAGGAGAGGAGATTGGGTGTTTCTTAGGTGTGGTAACAAATCCATAGTACGTATGCAATAAGGACAAAGGTAGAAGCTAAGGATTGATTAAAGGATAAGTATCAATATTTTATTTCATTTTTATTATGCATGTGATCTATGATACATGTTTATGATGGTTACTCGTGATTTATGATTCTGATCTATGATGGTTGTGTTTTGAGCTAACTTGATGTGATATGTTTATTCATGATGATTTTATCACACAATTAGTTTGACTTGTTGTGACAAGAAGTAAACAAAGTTGCAGGTGTACCTTATTGATAGGCTACCAATGAGGTATGATGTGAATTTATTTCAATTTATTTTAAAACTAATGGAAGTTATGTGCTTGGTACAGGAAGCATGGAAACGCCCGGTTGGGTGGCTGAAATCAACTGCAAGAATTAGAAACAATAAAAGAAATTAGAACAAATAGCAGTATGCTGATAAAAAATTCAAGAGTAAGGCCATTATGGGACACTGGTACCCAATAGTATCCATTGATTTCCATGAGCATGCTATGAGCGGTATTATGGGGTTGAGGCAGGTATATGCCTTGGTTGTTTCACTTTCTGATGTGAGAAAGCCTTTCCAATGGATGGATAACCCAAAATAGGGGATGCTAGGGAACTTGGAAGGTGAGTGATTGCACAGAAGGGGTGACTAGATTGCTCGAGGGATTGTGTAGCAGAAAAGGGAAGGTCGGGGATGGATTTGTTTTGGTCATTAGCATTTCCAGATGGAATTAGATGCACATTGGGAGTGTTCTATGGAACAATGAGCAGATAATTGTTCACTGAGAGAACAAGTGGCACAAGATTATAGTGATGGACATTGGATGCAACTTTGACTTTGATAGGGGATTTTAAACTTCCTAGGAAGGAGGTGAATCCTAATATTACTTTGAGGGTGGAGGTGTGAGCCTCTGGATTCCCTTTTTATGGATGCATGCATCGTAGCTTTTATTTTCTGGTTGATAAAATGTGCATATGAGTATATGTGTGTATTATTATAAATACTCTATCAAACTGGTTTATAAAGCTCCATAGATAGTATGATTATTTTCTGGGTGAAGCAAATGTGTAAGTGTGTATATGTGGTTATTATTGTAAATACTGTAACGAGTTATGTTATAAAGCTCTAGTAAACTGTATGTTTGTCATGTTTTAGCAGATGGTCATTGTAAATACTGGAATGAGATATGTTATAAAGCTCCATGGGCAATATGTTTTGTTTTCAACAGTTTTGTTGGTTATAGGTGTCATTGAACACTGAGAACGATGCTCCCCCAAGGGGAAGGGTTCTGTAACAACCCTAGTTAAAAATTCATGTAAAAAATTTAAGACCACGATTGATGGGACACATATTCCAAGCTGAATGGTGGGAAAAACATCCTAGTGGGTAAAATTACAATTTCATATTCTTGTCTTGTCCATTGGTCTATTTGGAGTTATTATTCACTATAGTTCTTATTTCTTTCTACTGTATAACCACTTTTGCTACAAAGATTTGGGAGTTTGCAAGTTTTATTTCTTATATATGTTGCAAATCTAAAGGGTTCTACAACCATTTATATTGTTAGGGATGTTTATCATCCACAAATTAATTTGTTCTCTTTTCGTAAACTCTCGATAAGAATACACTATAAAAAAGACCTCAAGATGCAGGTGAGAAAGAAAATGTAGTCCCTTAGAATAATTTCAATATAGTTGTGAAGGGACATGGAGAGCAATAGACTAGAGGCGATGGTAGATCATCATTGCAGTGTTGGATATGTGGCAAGTATCATCGTAACAGGGAATCCCCATAGTATCAGGGTGATTGACCCCATATATATAGTGCTCAAGAGGTGCATACAATTGGGGATTTTGGTCATAACATTTGTCATATTAATGTAGTTGTGGAAAACAGGCAAGTGGATCATCAGACATCTATCATTGATATGGACGGTAAGATTTGTGATCAAGTTGTTTCTATTTTGATTGATCTTTGATCTAATTATAGTCATATTAATCCTGACTTGGTGGATAAGTGTGGTTTGATAATGAAGTGCATGCAGAATCTTGATTGGTATAGTTGGCTACATGTACAAAGAAGAGAGTTCACCATTGGGTAAGAGCTTGTGCATTTGAGTTAAATCGTATGCCTACAGGATCATCGTTGAATATACTCTGATTGGGATGGTATATAATTCTTTTTGGTATGGATTGGTTGTACCTTAAAAAGACCAAAGTGGATTGCTTTGACAAGGCCATTGAGTGCTTAGATTATAATGGGGAAAATATAATTTTGTAGGGAAAGAAGAAGTCTACATCAGTGAGGATGATCACTGCTATGCTAAGTGTAGTTGCAAAAACGTTTTTGTTATGTTTGAAGTGCATATATCTAGTGACAAGGGTAAATATGTTGAGAATGCATACATCTTCAAGAGGTACTCGGTATTGTAGTAGTATCTGGATGTGTTTCTAGTAGAGATTCCAAATTTACCTTCTCACAGGGAAGTATATTTCTATATTGTGTGGCACTAGCATCAAAGGAACCTTATAGGATGAGTACCATAGAGCTAGTAGAGTTGAAATTGCAATTAAAGGAGATGCTTGACAAGGTATATATTAGGCTAAGTGTATTACGTTGGGGTGCACCAGTGTTGTTTCTAAATAACAAATATGTTACTCTCAGATTTTTCATTGATTACATGTAGCTGAACAAGGTAATGATCAAGAACAAGTACCCATTTCCTAGGATTGATGATTTATTTGATGAGTTGAAGGGAGAAGCAATGTTTTCTAAGATCAACTGGATATCAAGATACCATCAGGTACGCATAAAGGAAAAGGATATCAACAAGACTGTGTTAAGGACTAGGTATTGCCATTATGAGTTTGTTGTAGTTCCATTTGGTTTGAATAACCTGCTAGCTACATTTATGTGTGTGATTAATAGTATGTTGCATCCTTATCTAGACAAGTTTATTATTGTATTCATTGATAACATCTTGATATGCACTAAGAATGAAGAAGAGAATGTTGAGCCTTTAGCAGTAGCGTTGATATTTCTAATAGAGAATTAGTTGTATGCCAAGCTTTACAAATGTAGCTTCTTTTAGACATAGGTGCATAACTTGGGACATATTGTTTCCAAGGAATGCATAGCAGTAGATCCAAAAAAGATAAGGGCCATCATAGACTGGGAAACTCCTAAGAATGTGGATGAGGTGAGATCATTCATGGGATTAGCAAGTTACTACAAGAGGTTCATTAAGAAATTATCAAGCATTGCATATCCTATGACATCGTTGCAGAGGAAAGGCAAGAAGTTCGAATGGATAGAAGAATGTGAAGCTAGTTTTGAGCAGATGAAGCAATTGTTAACCAATGCTCCAGTCCTTAAGATTGGAGATCTAGATAAAGATTTTCTAGTGTGTACAGATGCATCTAAAAGAGGACTTGGTGGGGTCTTTATGCAGGAGGGACACGTGGTGTGCTATGAGTCTAGGAAGTTGAATGAGCACGAGCATAACTACGTGACTCATGATCTTGAGTTGGAAATTATTATTAATGCCTTGAAGATGTGGATACATTATCTTATTGGTAGGATATTTGTATTGACGAGCAATCATAGTGGGTTAAGATACTTGTTCGACCAGCCAAATCTAAATTCTAGGCAAGTTAGATGGTTGGCTACCCATAGTGATTTTGACTTCGAGATTAGATACATTAAGGGAAAGGAGAAATGGGTTGTAGATGCTCTTAGCAGGAAGGTACAAGTGAATCATATATAAACTATAATATCTTATGGTACAAAGTTAGAGGATAGGATCTTGTAGGCAGGACAACGAGATGACAGGTATATGAAGATTATGCACATGTTACAGAAAAATACAGGTACAAATGCATGTACAAGTACAGTTACAGGTGACCAGGATGCAGAGTATTGTCTCACGACATATGGTTTGGTGAGATTTAGGGACATGATCTATGTGTCGAATTGCACTGAGCTCAAGAAGCTTATCTTGAGGGAGTTTCGCGTGAAGCCATACTTGGGTCACCCATGATATCAGAAGACATTGACAGTGGTAAATAAATTATACTATTGGCCGAATATGAGGAAGGAAGTGGGAGAGTTGGTGGCTAAATGTTTGGATTGTCATTAGGTAAAGGTGGAATGTAATCATCTAAGTGGTCTACTACAACCTATTTCAATTCCGGAATGGAAATGTGAGGTAATTTCCATGGATTTCACTACATTTTTTCCAAGGATAGTGAGACAAAATGATTCTATTATGGTCGTGGTCGACAAATTGAGCAAGGTAGCTCACTTCATTCCAATAAAGACTGCATACTCAACCAATGAGGTGGCATGGGTTTTCATTAGGGATATCATAAGGTTACATGGTGTTCATAAGAAGATCATGTTGGGCAGGGATGCAAAGTTCACTTCCAATTTTTGGAAGTAGTTATTTGTAGGTTTGGGTATAGAGTTGGCCTTCAGTACGGCCTATCATCCAAAAAAATATGGATAGACATGGAGGATCAACAGGATCTTGGAAGATATGCTAAGGATGTATGTGATGCACCAGAAAATAAGATGGGAGGAGTATATTCCATTGCTTGAGTTTTCATACAAAAACGGTTTTGAGGAGTCATTGAGGATGAGTCCTTTTGAGGCACTATATCGGTGAAGTTGTAATACTCCCATCAACTGGAGTGATCTAGTGAACAGGGTACTTATTGGACCAAATATGTTGGAAAACATGGAATAGGAAATGCAGGTTATAAACAAGAATCTAAAGGTAGCAAAGGATAGATAGAAGAGTTATGTCGACCAACACAAGGAATTCAAGGAGTTTCAAGTTGGGGAGCATGTGTATTTGTACATCAAGCCAAGAAGAGCTCTTTGAAGAGTGGATCATTTGTTAAGTTGGAACCACAGTATTACAGGCATTTTGAGATCCTTGAGAGGATTGGACTGGTGGCCTATCGACTTGCACTATCTCCAACAGTAAAAGTCCATGATGTTTTCCATGTTTAATTTCTTAAAAGGTATATAAAGGATCTTGATCATGTTATTGATTGGTTTGTATTGTAGGTGGAACAAGAAGGAGAATTCCAGTCAGAGCCTCAGTGCATATTGTAATGGAAGTAGCTCATGCTCAGGAACAGATCCATAGAGAACCTTAAAGTGCAATGGAAGCACTTTAGGCCCAAAGAAGCTACATGGAGCATGGTGTATTAGATGCGGGCCATTTATCCTTCTGTTGTATCAGCTACAAGCACCCTCCAAAATTTTTCCTATGCTTCGTTTTGGAAACTCCCTCCTAAAAACCCAACAACTTATCTCACACTGACCTAGGTACTTGTTCTTTCATTGAGCTTTATCTTTTGTTTCATATCATGTGTTTACTTACTTTCTTCATTTTCTAACCACAAGATGACCTCTTCACTTGGTTGCAATCTGGTTCTAGGTCTGCCTTGGTGATCTGCCCAATCCTAGAGGGAAACCAGCCTTGCTTTGAGGAAATGCGCAGTTCAAGTTGGCGGTGAGCTCCAGCTCTAGAATTGCGTAGACCCAACTAGGAGCCTGCCTTCTACTAGGAAACTGTGCAGAGCATGAGATATAGATAGAGCCACTCAGCCCAAGAATTATGCAGAAGCTTTCCCCCAGCAGCTACCTGATGCATGTGCTAGTGAGTTGCCTAATTCCCCCTAGAACTACCCAATCTCTCTGAGCATGCATGGCAATTTTTTCTTGAAAAATCAAAAATAAAAAGTGAAAAGAAAAAAAGCATCCCTAGAAAATAGGGATCTATTTTTAGCAGTCAGAGTTACACTTGAGTTATTTTTGGAAACTATAGCCAAGTCTCGATTTTTCCTAGATTTTTGTCCTTCATGTTATAAACCCTAAATCGATGCAATATTTTTAATGGATGCTTCCAAACCTCATTTTCACATTCGAAATTGGAGCTATGGCATTCCCGAAGAGATCTAGGACCCTTCGACACAATCTTCGCAGCTTTTATGGGTAAGTCTTACTTTTCTAGTATTTTGCCACCTTTTATGTTGCTTTTGTTTCATTGGCTTGTGAGAGTGTTGTTTTACCCATTTTATTGAATAAACACTGTTTTGATTTCTTTTAGCCTATAGATGTGTTTTTTTAATTTTTGCATTTCCTTTCCTAAGTGTCCAATGCGTTACCCAGGTTTTGCACTGATGGTCTCCATTGTGGCGACTCTCCCCACAAGATTCATTGTTCTTCATTTTGATCAATTCCTGCACTTTGTTTGATTGCATGCATCATCAATCACTCAGATCTACATCAACCATCATTCACACTTTCATATCTACTCATTTTCAAGTTTCCCTCAGGCAGATTTGGGCCTCCTTGGCCCAGATCTTGCTCCTCCCTAGCATGCACTACACATTTCTATATCTCAAGGCTCTACCTTGGTTCCAAGGATTTAATAGAGGTTGCCAACGCTTGGCTCCAACTATGCACTGCGTAGTTCCAAGAGCTAGTCCTAGAGCCTTTTCCACTGGGATTTCACAATGCATAGTCCCAACCAACACAAGCTAGATTGAACTATGCATTACATAGTTCCAGTCATATCCACCTCCCCGTTGGTAGTTGGGACTACACAATGCCTAGATCCAGCTAGTAGGCAGTCACCCCTAAGGGCTAGAATTGAGCAATTCTTCCCAGCAATTTCTCAGTTTGTTTCTTGATCCGTTCTTGAAGTGCTTTCGATTTCAAGCTAACATTTGCATGCCATGAGTGTAATCTCTATCTCCAGGTACATCAGTTGTTGAGTAGATCTTCAACAGTTAAGGTAACATGGCTTCCAAGAAAGCTGCATCAAAGGACACTTTTGAGAGTAGCACTGGAGAGGCAATGGAAAAAGTGTCAGTGAACTTGCTAGTCTATGTAGACACACAATTGTTCATAGAGAAGGGCATGAAGACAACATGGCAGGAAATCAAGGATATCTTTACAAGGAAGTTCAAGGAAGATATAGAAGATTGACAGGTCTATGTCAACATCCACCTGTCAAGCTTTCATAAGGTAGCATGCAGGTACCCTCTATTCCCATGTGCAAACATCATTCGCTGGATTGTGTCACATAAATATCACAAGAATGTGACATTGAGCAATGCCAGTGGAATACAACTTGCTACCTTTAGGACATAAAACTATCATCAGATGCATTACTTACCACAACTGGTGCACCGCGTGGATGCACTTTTCAATGCTCTCCATAGAAATGTGAATGCTAGAGACATCATAAATCATTGGGTGAAAGAGTTGTCGAATTTCAGAGCAACACCCAGTCATGTTTACAAGACTAAGTCACTCAAAAAGGCCTACCAACTCTTGGTCATCTTAGCATGCCGACTATACAGCCAAGAGAGAACGAAGACCTTTCTGCAAAGCTGAGTGGTTCTGTTGGACTAGTTGGAAAATGATGGAAGGCCATTCAACTAGTTGGATCTATTGGCTCTTCAGTTGAAAATGCATATGACTAATGCTTGGAATCCACCTAAGGATGAGCAAGAAATATTCTATATGTTCACATACCTACTTGATGCAATATGTGCCCAACACCAGTTTCCTAGCATGGGTTGGACGTGGACACCATCAAAGAATGTTGTGAATATTTATTGCAAGTTTCTTTACGAGTGTAGCTGCCAAGGAGTCATGGCAAGGATATCTGACCACTTCATCATCCTGGTTTACAAGTTGATGTTTGAACAAGATTCACCTTGCATGTCCCAAGAAGCGATGGAGGCATTATTCAACATTGCAGATTGATATGCCTCACATGGTGGCACCTTCATTAGGATGTTTGACAAAGAGAAGCCTCTACATGTGCTACCAAGATTTTCCATGGAATAGTTGGTCATGCAAGAGGTTTCATATCATATCTCCACAGGGTTATCAGCAGGACTACATAGGAAGAAGAAGGCACCATGGTCTTCTCTTCCTTTTGTGGATAAAATTGTACGAGATCAAGAGCTTGAAGGATGTCGATGTCGAAGCCAAGTAATTATAATATTTGAGTTCAACACCAAGGAATACAATCTGTATGATCCTCACTATATATGCAAGAACCAATGTGTGAAGGTGTACTACCCATGGATCCACGAGACATTTCATTACGCAAAGGAAGATCCTTGGAGGTATTGTTACAACTCCTCCAAGATGAATGAACCGGTCAACATGGGTATAGAATGGAAAGTTGCTCTGTATGCAACAGCACCACAGGAAGAAACAATGACAACAACAGTGAGCAACAAACCAGTGCAAGACAAATGCAAGAGGAAGTTTTCCAAGAACCCAGAGGTTGAGCAAAGCTACAAGTTCAAAGAAGATCCTCTCGTTGAGAATGCAACATTGGCCGTGGAGGTGAAGAGCAACAACGCATAAAGAGAGAAAAAAAAAGGAAGAGAGAAAAGAAAAGGTTGGAGGAAGCAAAAAGGAAGTTTCACAAAATAGATAAGAATTTGAAAGAAGAGAAAGAGCTAAGAAGGAGAGAGAGAGAGAGAGAATAGAAGCATAGACAGGAACAGGAAGAAGTGCAAGGTGCAATGAAGGAGCAAATTGTGCCAATACAGGTTGAAGAATCAAAATAGACAACAGAAGAAGAATAGGGTGAGTAGATGTAGGATTGGGAAATTACTCAACATATTGAGAAAATGGTTGAAGAGATGGATGTGGAGTTGGCACAGGAGCCACAGGACCAAGATACCGAACTCATGCTAAGAGCATCTAAGGCCATGTTGCAGTCTCCATGACCTCCAGTATCAGAACTAGTCTCGAGTGAGAAAGGAGAGGTTTTCATCCTTGATAATGATCTGGGGATGGATGTGTACAATATATCCTTTGATGAGTTGTGGCAAACGATTGTGCAGGCACAGAGAAAGCATTCCCCAAATGATCACACATCACCTACATTTATGAACAAAAGGGTGATAGTGTTAGATGTTGGAAAGAATCCAGTGGCCATGACCGATTACACTAAAGCTTATGCAAGAGCCACAAGCGCAAGTGTCAAATTCCTGATAGTAGAAAATGATCAGATGGCAAAGGACTTGTAAGAAACTAGGTAGAGATAAAAACAATCTGCAATATCCATTATGAAAAATATGAGGAAAGCAATACTTGCTGAAGAATCAACCCATGAGAACACCATGTGGAAACTTTATGATTAATTTTTCACCATGCATAAGGAAGTTTTCCATCTATATGGTTATCAGCAGTGGTGCATCAAGATTTTCCAAACTCTCAAGGACATACATGCTACTATTTCCCACATACAGGAATGGACATTGAGATACAAGGGAGCCCCACTTTACTTGCATAAGATCATGAAGCCACAAGCATAGCTGGATAAAGCACGAATCCAAATGTTGTTCCAGAACTATGAGCAACTCCATCCATTTGTTAGCAACATACAGGCTTCATATGCACAGTTGTTTAAGAGTCTAGAATTCATAGTGAGGACACACAAGATCCCTTCAATCGGTTCCCTGACCCAAGCGATTGAGAAGAACCAATTCCGACTAGAGGTTGACAGGTACATGGACCATTTGATGCGAGAGGCCACCAGTGATGACTTGTAGATGAGCGTAGAAAGCATGTAGAGTTACATCGATGGTCCTGCCGCACTCAAGAAAATGTTGCACATGATTGAAGATGAGTTAGACAGAGGTTCCAAGACCATATACCCATAAGCCATGGAGGTAAGGGTCTGTTTTTAGAAATACATCATCAAACAGTGTGGGGACACCATAGCGTAGTACCAAGCTTGCTATTAGTTCGTCATTGAAAATCATCAAGAAGATTTTGAGGAGTTGGTCTTTCACCAAGCTTCTAAGTCTTAGTGTTTGTCTTGTCAGGCTGACTCTAGCTTATGTTGTCTCACATTGGTATATGTGGAAATTGTATATTATTTGTAAATATGTTGTAAGTGAAATTCCAAGTGTCATTAGTGGAATGTGAACAATCACTATGTAATGTAAAGAGTTATTTGTAAAGGAGTTGAAGAGTCATGAGGATAGTCAAAGAGTAAAAGGGGAATGTCAAGGGTCACCCCACCCTTTTTTATAAATTGAACCTCATAGCTCATAAAAGATGCTTTTGGGAGCCAAGCATTTGGCTAGGCTTAGGCTTAGAGAAGGCTTAGAGAGTATTGTGACGAGCCTTGGCTTCTCCACAACGTAGAGTGAGTATACTTGTTTGGAGGAGCAGGCAGTGTTGACTGTAATGTTCCACTATTGGCACTAGTGGTTATCAATGGTGTATGTATGGGTGGAACTTTCACTTAATAATAATATAACTGAACCAACGCATTTTCATGCATATGTTGTTATTGTAGTTCAACTATTCTCGTTACTTTAAAAATGTATGTTGTTTAACTTACAGATTTGATTATGAACTATTTTGTATGCAATTGTATGAATCTTGTTGAAGCCGTGTTGTTAGATTAACCCGTCACTTTGGTTTCTGGACTATCCCACTTTCTAGCTTGTGATGTCATTTCACTCGTGTGTTCATTTTAGGCTATGTACTATTACAGGCTTCTGATGGACACACTTCATTTTTCCCTCCATGTGTTATAACCCCCATGCATCTCACTTGACTCACTACAAGGTCACACACTTGCTTCTGACGAAAACTATCATACTTACCTCTACGCATTATCGTGATCAAGGCACTACATTACAACCCACTGCTGGGAATCCCACTCAAAAAGGTAAAAGGTCTAGTTGGGAATTCTTGCCAGGGAGATCCCCTTGAATGTTGGTGAGTCTAGCACCATCAACACCTTCTTTGTTTTCCACTGGAGGCAAAGAATTTTTGGTTTGATATTTGGTATATGTTTGGCATATGTTTTTCCGATGTTTTGGTATATGTACATATGCATATGGATATAAATATTGCCATGAGCTAAGTTATAAATCTCCAATAAGTGATATGGTTGTTATATTATCACATTGTCATGATATTTTTTCTTTTGAGAAAGTCATTCATTGTAAATATTGTAACGAGCTAAGTTATAAATCTCCATGCGTAGTATGTTTGTTTTTCAACTGTTTTGTTGAGGTCTTGATGTGGTTTAACACTGAGGATAGTGTTCCCCAAGGGAGATGGGTATGTAACAACCCCTGGTTAAAAGTTCATGTAATAAAAGTTAATAAAGGAAAAATAAGACCACGATTAAGGGACACTTATGCCAAGATGAATTTTGAAAATATATCCTAGTGGGGATCATTGTATGTGTTTATGGCTAAGGAAAATTGGCAAAGGAAATGGCAAAGGCATTAAAAAAAGGAAAAAGGTATTTTTGGAACATTTATTTATGAAAATAAAGGAAACTAGGAGGTCACATATTTCATGTGAGGAGGAAATTGAAGGAAAATAATGGAAAATGAAGAAAATAAAGGCCTCATTGAAAAAAGGCTTCTGAGGATCTGTTCATGGCTTTTGCTTAGTTCAATTTTGGAGCTCCCTCATTATTATAATTCTCTCTCACACTCTTGGACACTTGGAGTTTCTTGAAGCTTTCTAGCTTTGGAGAAAGGAAAGGAAAATCAAGCAAAAGAAGGACAAGGAAACGGAAGGAAAGAAAATATCAAGTAAGGAAGACTATGATCAAATAGCTTTAGCAGGAATACTTTCATGTAACATATTTCAAGTGTGATTTCCTAGCTGGTTTTCACATGCATGGCTTTGCATGTTGGCATATGGTTCTCTTACTGACGGTGGCATGGTTTTGTTGGGTTATGACAGTGATTTTCAGCCTTGCCTTGCATTTTTATGGATAACCATGGTGTGATGGGATTTTTTTCTCGGTTTTGAGCTTTGGAATTACCCATGGTTTCAGAATCCAGGGCATAGGTGGTCTCAGGAAAATTCCCAAAGGCCTAGGAATCCCTTGACCAGTTTTGGAAGGATACATGGTAAAGCCTAAGGAAGGAGTCTCAGTTTAGGGCCTAGTGATTTGGTGTGGATTACGTTAAAGCCAGAGAGAATGATGTGTTGGTTTGGGGCCTACTGATCTAGTATGGATTGTGGTAAATCCTGAGAGACAAGGAGACAGAAAATTCCTCAAGGATAGTGATAAAGTCAGGAGGAAATCCATGCATGGCTTGGTTTTGTGATCTCGGTACTAGTTTTGGTGAGATCACAGTTTGGTGAGGGTGGAGGTGGTTTAACATATGGATTCCCTTGTTTTTTTTTGGATTGGTTTATCCATGAGATCCAACATTCATGCTTGGAATATGGCACGAGGGTGACTGGCTGAAAGAAATATTTGGTTCATCCATGTCTATGGTCGGGTGGTACGTGGAAGTCCTGAACATGGTCATCTTTTCCTATGTTTAATAAAAGCAAATTTCTCTTGATTTTTTACTTGTTAATATGTGGCTTTAATGGTTTTTATCTCATTATTATTTACATGGTTTAATGCTAGTTATAAGCATGGTTATATGATTGGTTATTGTCATGGTTATTTCATGTATTTACTTGTAATTGAAATGAAAATGGATGCAAGACCTTTGATGTCAGAATAGTTTAGGGAAGACAATGGTGATCCTTCTAGTCAAGTTCCACATGAGTTATCAGTCATTTATGCTACTTGTCAAGTTCCACATGAGTTATCGGTCATTTATGCTACAACTTGTATTCATTTCCTATAGATTTCATTGATGGAAAGTGTTTGATAGAATATCAGTCTCGGTTGGGGATGGTCACGCATAGTCCTGGAGCCATTTTTTATTTCTAATTCTTGTCATTATGTGAATTATGGATTTTGAAAGTTTCATTGAGTTATGGGCAGTGACCTGGGCTTCGGGCCCAAAATAGTGGCTCAAATTCTGGAGACGAAGGCATAACACTAAGCAGAAAAGTCCTTGGATGCATGCATACCCATGTTGTGGGAGTGTCCTAGATGCATGCTCTCCCATATCTATGGAGCATCGAGGGGTTCAATGGTTTAAAAACTCAGTGGGACCTAGGGGTTGTTTACCTGAGTGGTTGGGATGGTGCCTGGGAGTCCTGTTGTTGATGTGGAAGGCCTGTATGGTGTGTTTCTGTCGATTCCACTTCCTTAAATTGACTTAGGTGGCTGAAGCATATCATAGTAACTTCTTGTCACATGTTTACCCCGGTTAGCCATTTACTTAGGTGGATGTGGGAGGAGGGTGTTACATCCTTCACTTGGTGTTAGATCCATCTAACAAAAAACACATGTGAATAATCCTGATGTTGCAGCAAAAGATGATTCTGACCAAAACTTTCAACAAGCATTGCTAACCCTTATTCAAAGAGTTCTTCAACAATACCAATTACAGAGAGATTGTTATCCAATTTCTTCATTGAATCTGAAGACCTTCTCCTGAAAATAAATGATCTCAACTCATTTTGTTTCCTAGGGGGCAATGAATTAGGATTAGTGTTTTGGTGGAATAACATCAACTACAATACAATTTGTTTCATCCTTTAAGCCCCTTGTCCTTAAATCCTTATTTACAACTTGTGAAGCAACAAGTTTAGTTGACAGTATTCTACAAGATTTTGCAGGTTTTTAAGAGGGTAGTGCATCCCACACACCATCAAAGGAAATTATTAGCCTATCTCCAACATTTGAGAGCTTAATCTATTAAACATAAAGTATAGGTATAATGAATTCACCAACAACCATGTCCCCAATTGATCGAGAACGAAATAAGGTGAAGCAAAAACCCCTTTGAGTACTATGCATTTTCACACTTGTCGAACTCAAGGCTAGTAGTTAGCATTTGATACCAATAGACCCTCAAATATCAAATTTGATGCTTAATGGTCGTCATAGTCATTAACTGGCACTTGGATACTCAATCTAACACTTGACACCTAGAGTTCTCTTGTTTTAACATTTGAAACTTGTGGTTATTAATAGCGTTTTGAACATCAATACATCTTTCACCTAATGATCCTTTACCCTTAATGCTACCCTATATGACCTATCTTTGTTGTGCAATTTCTTTCCACACATATAGCACTTCCTTGTTGACATTCAATGATTTACGAGTGTTGAAAAATATTTTGATACCATTAGTGTTGGATATGTTAATGCTGGGAGATATCCCACATGAGTAGGAGTGATTTACACATTGGGGTTTATATACACCATGTTTTTCATGCTATCTGAATGTGTAGTGATCCACGCCCCATGTGGGATCCTCCCTTGGCTTGGTGCTTGAGATGTGTTATGTATTTGGTGGATTTCGATGCTTGATAAACTTGGTCATTAATGAAATTGCTAGATGATGAACCCTCCTTGTTAAAATAGCCTTCGACTTGGAGATTGGGTTCAACTCAACAATTTTTTTTTGAAATTATGTCATATAAATCATAGGAGATTGAGACCTATTTTGATCTCAAATAACCCAAAATTCCACTTTGACCCAATTTTTCCATTAAGCCTTAAAGTATAAAAGATTGGTTCAAATAAATCACATTTTTTACATCAAACCCCCAAATTTTTACAATATTTACAAAAATTTTGATGCATGCTCAAAGGGGTCAATTTGAGCTACATCTCCCCCCATTAACTCCTCTTCCTCTCATTCTCCTTCCCTTTAATTCTCTCCTTGTTCTTTTCCCCCCTTCTCTCCCCCCTCACTCACTCACTCCATAACTATCTCTCACTATTTCTCCCCGCAACAAATCCCCTCCTCCTTCCCTCTCCATCTCTCTCTCTCCCTCCCCTTACCCATCCTAATCTCCCTCTCTCTTTGTAACAACCTCGGTTAAGAATTCATGTAAAAAATATAAGACCACGGTTGATGGGACATGTATTCCAAGCTCAATGGTGAGGAAAAAAACCTAGTGGGTGTTAATTTCAATTCTTATGTATAAAGGAAATTGGAAAAGGCAATGGAAAAGGATTTGGAAAGAAAAATGGAATTTTTGGCACATTTATTTATGAAAATAATGGAAATTAGGATAAAAAGAAGGTGAAAGGTCATAGGTTGCATGTGAGGAGGAAATTGAAGGAAAATGATGGAAAATGAGGAAAATAGAGGCCTCATTGATAAAAAGGCTTATGAGGATCAGTTGGCAAGCTTGGTCAGTTCAGTTTTGGAGCTCCCACATTATTCTCTCTCCCTCTCACTCTTGTACACACAAAGTTTTCTTGGAGCACTTGGAAATGGAGCAAGAAAGGAGAAAGAAGGCAAGAAGAAGGAAGGAGCTAGCAAGGAAGAGTAGGATCAAGCAGCTACAGCAGGATTCTTTGTAGGTATTGATTTGCATGTGTTATTTCCTTTCTAGATTTGGCATGCATGGTATTGCATGTGGTTCGTTTCTATCATGGCATGGATTTTTCCAGGTGTAACCATGTTTTCAACCTAGCCTTTCCATTTCCGAATAGCCTTGATAAGATGGTTTCTCATACTTTGGTTGGGATGGATTGTTGGATGGATTCAAAGTTGAGTGAGGTGGATCTCCGAAATTATAAACACATGGCCTAGTGGTCCCTGAAATGTACTGTGGATCACGGTAAAGCCATTGGCCTAGTAACCACGGATCCATACTGTGGGTTGTTGTAAATCTAGGATTGTATGCCTCGATGAGCCTAGGAATCCTTTTTAGTGAATGACTGGATATACGATAAATATAAGAGGTGGATTGCTCTTCGTTGGGCCTAGTAGTCCCAGGATGAGATGTATGGTAAAGCATGGAGAGTGGGTCTCATTGTAGGGCCTTGTGATCCCCGGATCAGACTGTGGATTACAGTAAAGACTAAGAGACTAGGAGGCAATAAAACTCCTCGTGGTGTAGGTGGAGAACTCTAGTAGCATCCATGCTTGTTTAGTTATTTTTGGTTCATTATGAGTCCCACATTAATGTTTTGAATATGGAATGGGGGTGATTGGCTAAAGAGAGATTTGGCTAAGCCAATATATGGTCGGGTGGAATGTGGAAGTATCATCTCAGGTTGGTTTCTACATTCATTAATGAGAAATTCATTCCCTTGGTTTTCATGTGTAAATGTATTGGTTTATATGTGGATTTTATGGTTGATTTATTTATGGTATTTTTGTTGTTACTATGATGGTTCTATATATGATTTATGACAGTAGCTATGTATGGCTCTCATCATGTTTTTACGTGTAAATGAATGGACAATGTATCTATGACCTAATAGATGATAATGTAG
The DNA here is from genome assembly GCA_000404065.3 of Pinus taeda. Classification (NCBI taxonomy): domain Eukaryota; kingdom Viridiplantae; phylum Streptophyta; class Pinopsida; order Pinales; family Pinaceae; genus Pinus; species Pinus taeda. Next base: position 253,131 of record APFE030393762.1, read on the forward strand.
CAAGTGACATGAGGGAACAATGGTTCTTAGTGATTCTTAGTTAAGTATGAGATCCCTATGCTTAATTATGTTGCTAACACTTGTAGACTACATGTTTGTGATATGTTTGACAAATCCCTGTCATGGCTATTAAGGGTTTGTTTAAGGGTTTGTTCAAGTATTTTCTTTAGCATCATTATTTCCATTTTATTTTACTTCTTTGAAGATGTCATTCCGTTCTGGGCAGTAAACTTGGCTTTGGGCCTGAAAAAACAGCTCAAATCTCATGGACGCTAGCATAGAACTAGAAAAAATGGTCCCTGGATGCTGATTTGTAGGTCTGTGAGATCGTCGAGGGCCTCCTAGATGTTGGCAGGCCTATAGCATGAGAATGTCCAGAGGTCAAGTGGTCAAAAACTTCAATGGGGACCGAGGGGAAAGCTTCTTGAAGTGTTGGCATGGTTCTCAAGGGTCGTATAACTGATGTGGAAGGTCTAGATGTTGTGTTTCCATTGATTCCATTTCCTTAAGGTCACATAGGAGGTTGAATCCAATCATAGTAGCCTATCGTTGCTTTTTTATCCCGGTTGGCCGCTTACTTGGTTAGATGTGGGAGGAGGGTGTTATAGAGTGGTATCATAGAAGGTTGCACTCTCTTTGTGTCATATATGATACTGCATAGTGGTATTAGAGTGGGTTGCACTTGCTTTGGGTCATATCTGATACCACGGAGTGGTAACAAAGCATGGTTCACCCCTCAGACCAGATGGGTTGTGTGTTGGTCATTCATTCATGTGGGTTGCATATGTGTTCCTTATGCTTGTAGTCCATGTGCTTGTTGTATTTACATGGTGTTGATCATGGTTGTAGTGATGTCACCGTGTGAAGGTTGATGGTGTTGTTGTGGGATGTGTCATCATGAGTGTATGGTTGTATATGCATTTGTTATGCATGTCAGTTTCTATATGTTGTTATGCATGCATTGTCATGGTTATGGTTATGCATGTATAGTAGAAAAAACATGCATTGTGGGGTCATTGTATGCAATTAGTTCATCATGGTGATATTGGTATGTTTCGATGCTAATGTGTTGGCTGGGATAGAGAAGGAGATGCAAATCATTAAAGTGATGTTGCAACAATGGACTTCAGGGTAAGTGTAGATAATCATACATGTATTGTATGTTTAGCATGCAAGTATCTTAGTTAATGGAATTTTATATGCATTACGGTTATGTGCATGTCTATTGATGTTATGGTTACATACATGATAGATGCTAGTTGATTAGTATAGTCATATGCACATGTGTTAGATAGTCATGAATGATAGTAACATGTATCTGTATGCTTTGTTATTGTTGTTTTATGCTAGTAACTTGATGATTATGTTATATTATGTTGTTGAATATGTTATATGTTAACTTTTAGTTAGATTGATGATAGGTTATATTTTGTTGATGAGCATGTTATATGTTAACTTCTTGTTGTTATATGTTATTTAACTTGATGGTTAGGGTTATAAAATTAATATCTTGATGTTATATGTATTATGCTAAGTTGGATTGGTCTATGCAAATGGTTAGGATTTCTACATTTAGGTATGAGTTAATATGTTGTGATATTATGTCATACTAACCCAGACTGATTGTGCATATGTGATTATTATGTATGAATGATAGTTTTTTATGAGCTTATGATGTGAACATGTTAGCTAGTTATTCTTATGGATATCATGACCTTATTTATGATTGGGTTGATATGTCATGAAGTTACTACCATGCTAACCTAGATTGATTGAGGAGACAAGATATCCTCTACTGAGATACATTAAGGTATGAGTTTGCTTATATCATATATTTAGTGCTTGAATATTTGATTATGTCTCCTATTTGATGTTTGAGTGTTTGATTGTGTCATCTAGTTGATTTATTTAACACGATATGTTTGCAAATTGGTTGAATGATTGATGAATTGCATAAGCTGACTATGTGTATGTAATATTTCTTGAAGGGCTGATCTTATTTTAAGATGGTTTTACTCACTCATATGTGTTGAGACAATTGATATGTACTTGAGTGTAAGTAGGTGATAGTGGTAAAATTATGTATTACAACTGATGAATGTGAGTTGACTATGGATTATGACATGACTGTTAGTCTTGGTAAAGGTTGATTTCAATTGGATAGATATGATTGTCTTGATATTTGAAACATGTGGTTGACATGCGTAAACAATTGCAAGAAACATGCTTGGTATTAATGTGACAAGGTAACAATTGATGTGTTTATATAACTAATAGTTGGATCATGTGACAGTACATAGTAAGCCTCAATTGCAATAAGGTAAAAAGGTAAAAGAAAGGAAGTGGGAAAGAATTCCTTTAGCTATGTTTGGAAACCTGTTGACAATGTTGGACCCGCCAACATTTAGGGGATCTCCCCGGAATGAAGTCCCAACTAGACCTCACATCATTTTGGTGCAGGAGTCCCATCTAGTATAATTGCCTGGTTACCATTGTCTTAAAGGTTTTCCTTAGCTCTTTCTTTTCATAACATGAGAGTGGTATGCTTTGTCTTTGAACAATGAGGTTCGCATGCCTGGTGATTGTTTAGTGTTACTTGTGTCAAGGTTCTTTCACCGTAGACGGAGAGGATGGAAGTGAGTCTCAAGTTGAAAGGGAATAGTACCAACCCTATCAGAGACAAATAACACAGTAGGACATGCACAGATTCTAGCGGATTAGACCACACGAATGTGGCATTCACAAACAAATAGTGAACGAATAACACGTAAAACACCCAGCAAAGTAGTCCACATGATTGTGATGATCGATATAACAAGTTTATGAGAATGGTTCTGTCAAGTGTCTGACGTGGTAGCCCACATGGGCGAGACAACATTAACAATTTATACAACACATTTTTGTAAGCATATGTATTAGAACAATTGAAATAGTTCAACTTTCTTAATACAAGTTAAAGAAACATGCATTACAAGTGTCCAAAGAATAGTCTTACAAACAAATAAAATACATGTGTGAAAACATGATGGCATGTTATCAGGCTTCTAAATTAATCGAAAGTTTAAGACACATCAGTACACCATTACATCACTAACCCCGATAGCTGGGCATTGGAGCCACTGCTCACTCCTCAAAGAAAATACTAAAGACTCTCAAGGTTATGTGGGAGGAGCAAAGGTGAGAATTCCTTTGCATGTACAAATGAGGGGTATTTATAGCCAAGGGTAAAACTAGCCCTTGTGACTGTTCGACTTCCCTCGTGACTATTTAACTTACATGACTCTTCAACTTTACATGATTTACATGTCGGTCTCATGGACTTCAACGTTACATTACCTTGATTACAATAGTGTGGCCTATTAGTGTCTGCCAATCCTGCCAGTCACCAATGATCAAATGTGCTCTTACAAAGTTTTTGCTAGGGTCTTAGGTCAATTTTTTTATGGTTTCAGTAAATCTTCAAATAAAAATTTGATCATTGGTTGGTGTGTCTAGGTCATTACTACTCTCTCCATTCTCATCATCAATAAATTTTATCATGTTAGGGTCATCATTTCTTAGTAGTGTGTCTTGGTCATCATGTTTCTCATCATTCCATTAGGTCAAGGATACAAAATGTCACGTAAAAAGTCATAATTTCCACCTAGGTCATCATCAAAGAGAGTAGTAATAGGGATAAATGATCTATTGGGTTCCTAAAGTAAATTTTATCCTTTATGAAGATCTAATACTGCATATTGAAATGTCAAAGTTTCATCACACTATATCGTTTTTCATATTCTCAAGAAGATCAATGATGTCATGCCATGACATATGCACAAAAGTGATTTTGAGCTTATAAAAGGCCATTCAAACATTTCCATACTCATTTCATTTTTATCAAGCTCCTACCTGTCATCAATTTCCTTCTAATCAACCTCAACACCAAACTACACCCTCAAAGGCATTTTTTCTCCGGCACGCTGTGTTTTCTCCCTCCACACTGTGTTTTCTCCTGTACGCCACATTTTCAGTTTTGGGAGAAAAGGGTAACTTCCAAGGGTTTTCATCAAAAAGAAATGTTTCCAACATCATTCATACAAGTAATTGAAAGCCTATAAGCACCTCCTTTCATCATTTACTCCAACATTTCAATGGGGAACCCTCTTCTAGGATCCACGCTACGTTTTTGTGGTTTAGCACTCTTGTTTGATTTGCAAATAGTAAAACCTAGTTCCCTACTCATTTTACCTCTTCCCCTCACTAAAATCACCTTCCCTAATCTTTCCTTACCCTCCTTACTCATTTCCCTAAGTCCTAGACCTAACCTTAGCTTTTACACTGTGTTTTTGGCATTTTAAGGGTTAGGACTGTGTTTAAATTCCCTACAAAAATCCCTTCACTAGTTTCATCATTTTTTGCCTCCCTAAACTTCCTAACACATCTACCTACCTCCCCAATTTTTCTTACCCACATATATTATACCTAACCCCTTCATCCCCTCACCTAAATACACTAATCCCAATCCCCGTCTCCCTCTAAAAACTCTATTTTTCCCATCTCTTACACAAGGGTTTTGCTTTGCAATTGTAAAAAATGGAGGGAGGAAAGAAGCCATACAAAAAAGGAGGTCAAGTATCAATATTTGAGCCACTTGAAACCAAATAATTTAGTTCTTCAGCATTTTCTAGCCAGTGTTTCTAAAGGGTGGGTTGTTTAGAGTTTTGTGAGAAAATCCAATAAGTAGGATATCATGCCAAATTAACTAGTCTTTTTGCCACAAAACTTAGAAGTGATAAGGTCAACATTGTAGGGTTCAACTCCATCATTTCAAATGAGGCCATAGCTATACCTATAGGGATACCAAATAGTGGAGAAAAATGGTTCAAACACACATATTTGGATGTTTTAAATTATAAAGCTTTCACAAAAATTCAGTATAAAGAGGATCCCATGAGCGTTTTTCCTTTTGGACTGCTCCTTGAAAAATTTGTTCCATTAATGAAGTTCATTATGAAATATTTTACATGTGAGGGTAGATTGTCAACAGTGTATAAGTATCATATCAGATTATTGATGCACTTCACTAGTGTAAAGCCTCTCAACCTACCTCAATACCTCTACACAAATTTAGTTAAGATGGCAAATAAAGTGAAAAATAGAAAGGATGATCACCAAGCTAGTCTCTACCACTATGCTTTAATTAAAATCATTGTCCTACACCAGCGTTAACATATGAACATCTCTTGCGAAACCTTCATGTAGGCCACAATTTTTCTACCTTCTACTAGTCAAGCTACTAGCCACAGTACACCACCAGGATCATCCAAACCAAGGGAGCTTAGCTCATCTAACAGAGTTTCAGTGAAGAAGACACCTAGGGCAGAAATCACTCATACCTACATCAGAGGGAAGA